>ONZH01014649.1:0-123567 GCA_900303285.1 Rhinella marina
ACTTGGTTGTATTCGGTGACGTACAGAAAGCGTCACCTGGACAGAATATACGGTTTGGAGTGAGTGTGCTGAACTGTGACACACAGAAAGGTTACACGCAGCTGTGTGAAATGGATTTGTATCACTCAGCTAAAACAACAAAAAAATAATTTTTTTTCTATATTTTTTTTTTTAATTTTTTTTTAGTTTAGTTTTTTTGGGAACGTGACGTGTAGAAACTATCGTACAGCTGACTGACACCCTGTTAACGGTGGCTATTTAGACTGCGACCAAGACAAATGTCGCACAGAGATTTTTAGGATCAAGCTTTACACGTGACAGGTAGCAAATGACTTGGTTGTATTCGGTGACGTACAGAAAGTGTCACCTGGACAGAATATACGGTTTGGAGTGAGTGTGCTGAACTGTGACACACAGAAAGGTTACACGCAGCTGTGTGAAATGGATTTGTATCACTCAGCTAAAACAACAAAAAACGAATTTTTTTTCTATATTTTTTTTTAGATTTTTTTTTTAGTTTTGTTTTTTGGGAACGTGACGTGCAGGAACTATCGGAGACCTAACTCACACCCTGTTAACGGTGGCTATTTAGACTGCGACCCAGACAAATGTCGCACATAGATTTTTAGGATCAAGCTTTACACGTGACAGGTAGCAAATGACTTGGTTGTATTCGGTGACATACAGAAAGTGTCACCTGGACAGAATATACGGTTTGGAGTGAGTGTGCTGAACTGTGACACACAGAAAGGTTACACGCAGCTGTGTGAAATGGATTTGTATCACTCAGCTAAAACAACAAAAAAACTAATTTTTTTTCTATATTTTTTTTTTAGTTTTGTTTTTTTGGGAACGTGACGTGCAGAAACTATCGTACAGCTGACTGACACCCTACTGACGGTGGCTATTTAGACTGCGACCCAGACAAATGTCGCACAGAGATTTTTAGGATCAAGCTTTACACGTGACAGGTAGCAAATGACTTGGTTGTATTCGGTGACGTACAGAAAGTGTCACCTGGACAGAATATACGGTTTGGAGTGAGTTTGCTGAACTGTGACACACAGAAAGGTTACACGCAGCTGTGTGAAATGGATTTGTATCACTCAGCTAAAACAACAAAAAAACTAATTTTTTTTCTATATTTTTTTTATAATTTTTTTTTAGTTTTGTTTTTTTGGGAACGTGACGTGCAGAAACTATCGTACAGCTGACTGACACCCTGTTAACGGTGGCTATTTAGACTGCGACCCAGACAAATGTCGCACAGAGATTTTTAGGATCAAGCTTTACACGTGACAGGTAGCAAATGACTTGGTTGTATTCGGTGACGTACAGAAAGTGTCACCTGGACAGAATATACGGTTTGGAGTGAGTGTGCTGAACTGTGACACACAGAAAGGTTACACGCAGCTGTGTGAAATGGATTTGTATCACTCAGCTAAAACAACAAAAAAACTATTTTTTTTGGTATATTTTGTTTTGGATTTTTGTTTTTTTGGGAACGTGACGTGCAGAAACTATCGTAGAGCTAACTGACACCCTACTGACGGTAGCTATTTAGACTGCGACCCAGACAAATGTCGCACAGAGATTTTTGGGATCAAGCCATACACGTGACAGGCAGCAAATGACTTGGTTGTATTCGGTGACATACAGAAAGTGTCACCTGGACAGAAAATAGTGAGTGTACTGAACTGTGACACACAGAATGGTTCCACACTGCTGTGTGCAATGGATTTGTATCACTGAGATATAACATAAAAAAATAAAAGGGGGTTATACATGGCGATAGCTGCACTACTAGTGCCAGCCAGCCAAGTGACAAAAAAAAAAAATGTCTTCTAGCCCTTAGAAGGGCTGTTGGGTTCTTTGTTGGTGATCCCTGCCTAACAGAGAACTAAATGCAGGCCCTAACACTCTCCCTGAAACGCAGCAGCTCTATCCCTAACGACATCCAGACGGCATCTGAGCCGACCAGTCGGTAGTATATTCCAGGGTCACCTGATCAGGCCAGCCAACCCCTGCTATCGACATGTAAGGGCCCCACGTGATGCTGGGTGTACCGCAGAGTCTCCTGGCTTGTGATTGGCTGTGTTTTTAGGCGCCTAAAAAGCACGATGCGGAAGTTGCCATTTCCTCGAGCATGGCGAGATACTCGTCCGAGCAGCGAGTACTTACGAGTACCTTAATACTCGAACGAGCACCAAGCTCGGACGAGCATGCTCGCTCATCTCTAATTATTACTATTGTACATTGATGCTTTATAGCGGTACAGCATAATATACTGTATAACTTCAATGTTTGAATAGAAGAATCACAGTTTTTGCACTGGGGGCTGGGGCAATGTAGCTCCTAGTTATACCTTTTGCTAGATAAAGTGATATATGCCCCTGTGTTAGGCTTTGACTCAGAGGCGTAGCTCGAGGTTCAGCACAGGGGGGGCGAAACATACTTGAGTGGGCCCCCCACTTAGTGGCTTCCCAAACGCACGTTTCCAACTTCATAGGCACATACTACTAGTTGTGGTTATAATATTGTATTAGAAAGATGACTGTATAAACTGCTAGGTCATCTATGCTGTTAAGTACAGTACAATAGACTTTCTACATACCCTAGTCTAAATACTCTACCACATAATGCAGTAAAATATAGGATTAATAGGAGTAAAAAACAAGAGCACTCCTATGTTAAAGGAAACCTGTCCCCAGTTTTTACATCACTAAACTAACAGTCCCCTGCCCCCATCAGACCTCAGATCAGCGTATTGTGCCCCATCAGACCTCAGATCAGCAGAACGTGCCCCCATCAGACCTCACATCAGCCTACTGTGCCCCCATCAGACCTCAGATCAGCGTATTGTGCCCCATCAGACCCCAGATCAGCGTATTGTGCCCCCATCAGACCTCACATCAGCCTACTGTGCCCCCATCAGACCTCAGATCAGCGTATTGTGCCCCCATCAGACCTCAGATCAGCAGAATGTGCCCCCATCAGACCTCACATCAGCCTACTGTGCCCCCATCAGACCTCAGATCAGCAGAATGTGCCCCCATCAGACCTCAGATCAGCCTACTGTGCCCCCATCAGACCTCAGATCAGCGTATTGTGCCCCATCAGACCTCAGATCAGCGTATTGTACCCCCATCAGACCTCAGATCAGCAGAATGTGCCCCCATCAGAGCTCACATCAGCCTACTATGGCCCATCAGACCTCAGATCAGCGTATTGTGCCCCATCAGACCTCAGATCAGCGTATTGTACCCCCATCAGACCTCAGATCAGCAGAATGTGCCCCATTAGTCCTCACATCAGCCTACTGTGCCCCCATCAGACCTCAGATCAGCCTACTGTGCCCCCATCAGACCTCAGATCAGCCTACTGTGCCCCCATCAGACCTCAGATCAGCTTATTGTGCCCCATCATACCTCAGATCAGCATATTGTGCCCCCATCAGACCTCAGATCAGCAGAATGTGCCCCCATCAGTCCTCACATCACCCTACTGTGCCCCATCAGACCTCAGATCAGCGTATTGTACCCCCATCAGACCTCAGATCAGCAGAATGTGCCCCCATCAGTCCTCACATCACCCTACTGGGCCCCATCAGACTTCAGATCAGCGTATTGTGCCTTCATCAGACCTCAGATCAGTGTATTGTGCCCCCATCAGACCTCAGATCATCGTATTGTGCCCCCATCAGACCTCACATCAGCCTACTGTGCCCCATCAGACCTCAGATCAGCGTATTGTGCCCCATCAGACCTCACATCAGCCTACTGTGCCCCCATCAGACCTCAGATCAGTGTATTGTGCCCCCATCAGACCTCAGATCAGCGTATTGTGCCCCATCAGACCTCAGATCAGTGTATTGTGCCCCCATCAGACCTCAGATCAGTGTATTGTGCCCCCATCAGACCTCAGATCAACGTATTGTGCCCCCATCAGACCTCACATCAGCCTACTGTGCCCCATCAGACCTCAGATCAGCGTATTGTGCCCCATCAGACCTCACATCAGCCTACTGTGCCCCCATCAGACCTCAGATCAGCGTATTGTGCCCCCATCAGACCTCAGATCAGCATATTGTGCCCCCATCAGACCTCAGATCAGCGTATTGTGCCCCATCAGACCTCAGATCAGTGTATTGTGCCCCCATCAGACCTCAGATCAGCGTATTGTGCCCCCATCAGACCTCAGATCAGTGTATTGTGCCCCCATCAGACCTCAGATCAGTGTATTGTGCCCCCATCAGACCTCAGATCAGTGTATTGTGCCCCATCAGACCTCAGATCAGTGTATTGTGCCCCCATCAGACCTCACATCAGCCTACTGTGCCCCATCAGACCTCAGATCAGCGTATTGTACCCCCATGAGACCTCAGATCAGCAGAATGTGCCCCCATCAGTCCTCACATCACCCTACTGTGCCCCATCAGACCTCAGATCAGCGTATTGTGCCCCCATCAGACCTCAGATCAGCCCAGCCACATGGAGCGCCGGAACGGAGGGCAGTCGCAGCGCGGGACAGGTGATAAAGGTTTTTTATTTTAATCTTATGTGGCTGGGTGGGCTGATCTGAGGTCTGATGGGGGTCCCTAAATACAAGTGAGTGCTTCCATAATGGAAGTGCTCACATGTATTCGCCTGTTAGTCATCCTTGCTGGGCCCCCCCTGAGTCACTGGGCCCGGAGCCGTCGCCCCCTCTGCCCCCCTGGTAGCTACGCCTCTGCTTTGACTTCTTTGAATCATTTTAAAATCTACACTAATATAAATCCCACTCCTTTTCATTAACCTAATTAAAGTGTACAATGCAAACCATTACCCTGTTTGTGCATCCAATAGTCAATATACTTAATTACTACATTCTCTAAAAGTGTTGTTTAACTAGGACAAATTTCGAAATGTGCTGATACGTATATGCATACCATTAAGAAGTGATATTAACATTACTGAGATTGAAGTAGTTTCAATACAGCCTTCACACAATTTTACCCTGTACAGGGGTGCTACCGGCCATCAGCCATGCCGGCAGCTAAAGCACGCCATTCACAAAAAACTGCAAAGGGAATAGAGTGCTAAAGCATTCATTCTCATAATTGTTGAGGGTCCCAGCATGTTAACCTTCACAGATCAAAAACTGTTAGCATATCCATGCCATATGCCTTATCTCCATGAGATTAGAATACCACTTTAAAGAGGTATTCTGGCTGTGACAAGTTATTCCCTATCCACAAGATAGGGGATAACTATTGGATGAGGGTCCTACTGCTGGGAACCACACTGATCATGAGAACAGGGACCACATACCCCTTGTGGGGCACTGAAATGAATGATGAGGCATTTTGGCCTGAACACTGCTGCTCCTGCTTCATCTCAATGGAAGTTTTGTAGACAGACAAGTACAGCACTCAGTTATTTCCAGAACTCCCATAGAGATGAATGAAGTAGGAATCTAGATTCCTACTATTAATCTGTCTGGAGGACATATCTATCAAAGGATTAATCTTGGTTATGGTGAATTTAGCTTTAATGTACCTTCAATATATATATGTAATGTGAATAAATAAATAGACTATGATATTATATACAATATGTGGATATATAAATATAGATCAAAACAGTATATAATAAAAAAAATCATATACTTGATTTGCATGATTAAGATTGGGAATTTTTATGCACATATGATTTACATGATAAAAACTGAAGCATTGAGAAAATATTATTTATGTTATCTAATACGTCTATACCATATATTTCACATATCTTATGTATATTAGATACGTATTTTTATATTTTTTTTATATTTCTTGTATTTTCTGTATTTATGGGATTATAGTTAAAATATAAGATATTCCAGTTCATGTTTTATTAATCATTATTACACTGTTCCAGACCAGATTTTATATATACCCATATAAGGTATGGGTATGCAACAATTTAATTCACGGCTACTGAGGAGGGAGCCAGGAGTGTGGCATATATATATTTTTTTATATTTTTTTTTTTACTGTTTGTTTGTGCTATCTAAAATTGAAACCAAAGAACGGTTGATCCAGAGAACACAACCTGTGGAAAAGTAAGCTCCAGCTCACCTGTACCTTTTGTGTACCAGACGTGCATGGTTATAGTCCGATTCACGATCTTTTGTAATCCATAAAGTAAAAACCAGCACTGTTCTTAAAAGCTTTGACGATCCTTTATTCTTGAGTACAGCAAGCACATACAAATAATCACGAGACCCCGACCCCGACAGGCAAACTACATGTCCTTATCATTACAAAAAGAGAGAAACAAAATGTTATTTACTTTAGAGAGATTGAAACACTTTAGACTTGGGTAGAATCCATTTGGGTCTGAATCGAATTAGAAGCCCGATTTGGACGAATCGGGCCCAAATAGAATTTCCAGAAATGTGATTATCGCTATGTAGGTTGGGAATATTACAATTATCTCTATATATTTTTAGCTTGTGAGTGGTTATTCTGCTGTCCTTCATACTTTGTATTTCTGAAGAATGCATTAGAGTTAATTGGCTCACTTATATCTATTCTCTTCCATTACTGAAGAGGATCAATGTCATTTTAAGCAGTGCAAAAAAGAAGCACATTTCCTTAGAGATTCTATTAGTGGCTTCATTAAATATGTATGTAATTGTGTGGGATCCTTTTTATCGCACATAGATCAAGTCATTGGGAATCACTATGGGCTAACACACCCACAAAATGTTACTGTAATATCTTTAAAAGTTCTGTGTTAGGCTCTGTTCACATTACCATGATGTCCATTATTAATGAAGCCAAGACAACTGTGACTGCTTTTTCTAAATACAATGGGGCACATACATTTATTAAGGCTGGCATTTTAGACGCCGGTCTTAATAAAGCCCTAAGCTGGCGGTGGAGAGTTCTGAAGAGGTGCTGGCCTCTCCATAACTTCGGTGCATTCAGTGCCAGTTCTAAATGTGACAGATTCCGAGCTGTCTTACATTTAGAGCATTTTCTACAACTAAAACAGGCGTAAAAAATGGTGAATGAGACGGGTCTGCCTGTCGCCGCCCCCCTTCCGCATTGCGCCCACAATTTTAGAAATGGCTTGACCAGGGTGAAGTCGCAGATAGCGGCACAACAACCATTGCTCTGCCATCTGTGCCTGAAATACGCTTTATTTAGGCATTTTTCAGTTTAGTAAATGACTCCCAATATGTTTTTGTACTAATTCAAAATAAAATCTCCAATATACAGGGGTGGACTAGGAACTTAATGTGGCTCTGGAAAAAAAATCTAAATGTGTCCCCATGTTGTAGGCAGGTCCAAACTGACAGAAGGTGGGGCAACACAAGTAGGCAGGACCAGAAGTACCATAATGTAACACAAAATACTGTCCTAGCAGATCCAAATACTACAGTGCAGCACAATATACTGCCCCAGAAGCTATCCCTCTGTGTTGGCCATCAATAGTTGCCACGTTCTGTCCTCCTTTTTGTCCAATTGTATCTAATTTAGATATGTAGCAGGGGGATTAAGAGGTGCGATGCAGGCCACAGCACCAAGCCAGCCCTCCCTTCAACATGCTGCCAGAACTTCCCCTATTAACAGTGGCATAACTAGAATTCTATGGGCCCCAGGGCAAACTTTGGATTGGGCCCCCCCACCCACATTAACCCGCAACCCCATTATCCCGCCCCTATATATATATCATTTGGTCCCACCCAGACTGTATATATTTCTCTTGGCCCCCACTCAGACTGTATATATTTAATTTGGCCCCCACTCACCCCGACTGTATATATTTAATTTTGACCCCTGTATATAATTGAATGATTGGCTGCCCCTGCCCCACTCTCACTCTGTAAAGATTTTTATTTGTGACCCCCTCTTATATGGCTAGTGTGGGCCCCCCTTTCTAAATTCTGTTCATAGGGTCACTGCCATCCTCTCTGTATAGATTTTATTTATTAATGTGCACCCCTTCCAAAATTGAATTCATAGTCCGGATGCCGCCAGTATGGCGCGCAGCGTGTGCATACCTAAGAAAGAAAAAATAACCCTCTGCTTTGTTCCGAAAACTGGATGAAAACCAATACATAATAGCATTACAGTTACTAAAAGCATTCTCACCAAGCATTCTGTGACTTCTGAATGGCAAAGCAGCCAAGTTCCTGAACTCAGGATAAACGCGCTTCTGGATATATCTGCAAATCTTCGATTGTCTGTATTACTGCTTGCCACTGTGTACAGAACTGTTAAAGGGACGCCAATTAGAAATGGTTATTTTGCAAAAACTCAATATTCATACTAGAAATATATTTTTATTAAGATGTCTGGCTATTTTCTTTTTATTTCAGCAGTGCTATACCATTAACAATTAAATACAAAATATTGTCCTTCTGTAGCAGTTTGCACAGAGAGAAATTCCTGTCTAGATAGGTAATCCATTGTCAGTTTACTGTTGTGAGGGAATGATGTCTAGTGGGATATTAGGTGCACTTCAGTGATTTGAGCAGTGATTTCCACCAGTTATTGTGAGCCAAAACCAGGTGCGGGTCAAAAACACAGAAGAGGTGCATTCTTTCTAATGAATCATCTCTCTGTAGGCTCCACTTCTGGTTTTGGCTCCCAGTTCCAGCGAGCCTCTTAGGAGCTGGTGCAGAGGATGGGAGTGGTATTGAGACCAGAAGTAAATGTGTAACAGTCTCTCTTTAATTAGTGTGAAGTATAACTTTTGGTACAGCCAACAGCAATAAAAACAAAGTTAGGTTTCTCTGGCACCAGATGAAGAGGTATGGTGCATATCTGGATGGCAATAGGATGGCACTAGTAAACACTTGTGGATATAGGTGTTCACTGTACAGTCATGGCCAAAAGTTTTGAGAATGACACAAATATTATATTTTCACATGATCTGCTGCCCTCTGGTTTTTATGTGTGTTTGTCAGATGTTTTTATCACATACAGAAATATAATTGCAATCATATTATGAGTAACAAAAGCTTAGATTGACAGTTAGAATGAGTTAATGCAGCAAGTCAATATTTGCAGTGTTGACCCTTCTTATTCAGGACCTCTGCAATTCTCCCTGGCATGCTCTCAATCAACTTCTGGACCAAATCCTGACTGATAGCAGTCCATTCTTGCACAATCAATGCTTGCATTTTGTCAGAATTTGTAGGTTTTTGTTTGTCCACCCGTCTATTGATGATTGACCACAAGTTCTCAATGGGATTAAGATCTGGGGAGTTTCCAGGCCATGGACCCAAAATCTCTATGTTTTGTTCCCTGAGCCATTTAGTTATCACCTTTGCTTTATGGCAAGGTGCTCCATCATGCTGGAAAAGGCATTGTTGATCGCCAAACTGCTCTTGGACGGTTGGGAGAAGTTGCTCTCGGAGGACATTCTGGTACCATTCTTTATTCATGGCTGTGTTTTTAGGCAAGACTGTAAGAGAGCCGATTCCCTTGGCTGAGAAGCAACCCCACACATGAATGGTTTCAGGATGCTTTACAGTTGGCATGAGACAAGACTGGTGGTAGCGCTCACCTAGTCTTCTCCGAATAAGCTGTTTTCCAGATGTCCCAAACAATCGAAAAGGGGATTCATCAGAGAAATGACTTTACCCCAGTCCTCAGCAGTCCACTCCCTGTACCTTTTGCAGAATATCAGTCTGTCCCTGATGTTTTTTCTGGAGAGAAGTGGCTTGTTTGCTGCCCTCCTTGAGACCAGGCCTTGCTCCAAGAGTCTCCGCCTCACAGTGCGTGCAGATGCACTCACACCTGCCTGCTGCCATTCCTGAGCAAGCTCTGCACTGCTGGTAGCCCGATCCCGCAGCTGAAACACTTTTAAGAGACGGTCCTGGCGCTTGCTGGTCTTTCTTGGGCGCCCTGGAGCCTTTTTGGCAACAATGGAACCTCTCTCCTTGAAGTTCTTGATGATGCGATAGATTGTTGACTGAGGTGCAATCTTTCTAGCTGCGATACTCTTCCCTGTTAGGCCATTTTTGTGCAGTGCAATGATGACTGCACGTGTTTCTTTAGAGATAACCATGGTTAACAGAAGAGAAACAATGATGCCAAGCACCAGCCTCCTTTTAAAGTGTCCAGTGGTGTCATTCTTACTTAATCATGACAGATTGATCTCCAGCCCTGTCCTCATCAACACCCACACCTGTGTTAATGGAGCAATCACTGAAACGATGTTAGCTGGTCCTTTTAAGGCAGGGCTGCAATGATGTTGAAATGTGTTTTGGGGGATAAAGTTCATTTTCTAGGCAAATATTGACTTTGCAAGTAATTGCTGTTAAGCTGATCACTCTTTATAACATTCTGGAGTATATGCAAATTGCCATTATAAAAACTGAAGCAGTAGACTTTGTAAAAATTAATATTTGTATCATTCTCAAAACTTTTGGCCATGACTGTAGTATGGGCTTAATGCTAGTCTGGCCTAGCAATGTTTTAGGTAGGTGGTGGTGTCTGAGCTATTGTTCCTAACACAGAAGTGTGAACTGGGACTAAGTTTTGTATTTCTGATCTTTCTGGATTACTGTATATGTAGATTGGAATGCCATAAAACAAGCGTCAGACTTTCAGAATTTTATGTAATTGTGCTTATAGTTTTTTTAAATAAATTTTCTTCTTAAGGCTGGGTTTTCATGTTAACCTGTTTTAGATCACCCACAGACTTCATACGTCAAGACAGTCCATGTTTATCTCTGATGGGACATTCCTGTCAGCAAAAGCCAGGCTTGCCATAGAGAAGACAGATATTTTTTTTTAAGTCAATTCTGTCTTCTCTATAGATGAATCCATAGCGTTCAATGAGCACTGTGTCTACTGATTAGGTGATTGCTTTGTCCTAGGTAACTACACAAGCTGCTAGGTCTTAGCAGACTAAGAAAATCAGCAAACAAATGTACGGTTAAATTCTCTCTTAAAGGTCTTGCACTGGTTGACTCCACCTGCAGAGCTGCTTGGGGGTGGGGGTGTTAACTACACACTACGCTCTGGCACTTGCTATACTAGGTATTGGTGAGTTTTCCTGTCAGGCTGCTCAGTCATGATGGTGTATTGTAGGCAGGATCACACCGTTACCATCTATTGTAAAGCAATATAGTGTGTAGTGAGGTCCCGCCCCCTCAATCCAATAGTCAGCTCTACAAGTGGTGGCAACCAGTCCTGCTCACATTCTAGGACAGGTTGCTGGCAGTTATTTTAAATTATTTCTGGAGAACCCCTTTAAGATTATGCAGCATGTTATTTTTTTGGATGGTTGCAAACATTCTATGAGAGAGATTTATCAAAACTGGTGTAGAGGAAAACTGGCTTAGTTGACTGTAGCAACCATCCAGACTGAATCTTTCATTTTGCAAAGGAGCTCTGATGAAAGGTGGAATGTGATTGGTTGCTATGGGCAACTAAGCCCACTCTATGAGAGTTTACTTGTGACTATTGTTTTTTTTTTATATTGAATGTGGATGTTTTCCTTATAACATTCATAACAGTTTGACATTGGGAGTCCCTACATTACTATGCTGACGACTGAAAAGACTCCTGTTTATTTAATAGTGCCATTCTGACAACACAAATATTTAGTATGTCAAATTAACTTCAATTCTGATGGCAGAGATTATCCTAAATTAAAAATAATCACTCTGGGTCATTTACATGCAGCACTTATCATGAGATACTTTTGGCGTTAATCAAATTGCAAGTAAACTCATAACGTCTGAACTTAATCTAAGAAATGCAGTGTTCACTGAAATGTGTACTAGGCCAAACTGTAGTCCAGTAATGATAGCTAATCTTATTTTTTTTTAAAAAAGACAATTCAGCTACAAGGTAAATATGACCGTATTGTATGATCCCCAGATTAAGGGTGCATTCACATGAGCGTACAAGTGCATCTCAATAAATTAGAATATCATCAAAAAGGTTTTTTTTTTCAGTAATTCAATTCAAAACGTGAAACACATACATTATATAGAGTCATTACAAACAGAGTGAACTTTTTCAAGTGTTTATTTATGTTAATGTTGATGATGTCATTATCTTGGAAAATTTGAATAATTAACCCAAAACACCTGCAAAGGCTTCCTGAGCCTTTAAAAAGGTCCCTTAGTCTGGTTCAGTAGGCGACACAATCATGGGAAAGACTGCTGACTTGACAGATGTCCAGAAGGCTGTGATTGACACACTCCACAAGGAGGGTAAGCCACAAAAGGTCTAAAGAATCTGGCTGTTCACAGAGTGCTGTATCAAAGCATATTAATGGAAAGTTGAGTGGAAAGAAAAAGGGTGGTAGAAAAAGGTGCACAAGCAACAGGGAGAACCGCAGCCTTTATAGGATTGTTAAGAAAAGGCCTTTCCTAAATTTAGGGGAGATTCACAAGGAGTGCGCTGCTGCTGGAGTCAATGCTTCAAGAGCCACCACACACAGATGTATCCAGGACATGGGCTACAAGTGTTGTATTCCATGTGTCAAGCCGCACATGACCAATAGACAACACCAGAAGCGTCTTACCTGGGCCAAGGAGAAAAAGTGGTCAAACTGGACTGTTGTTTAGTGGTCAAAGTGTTGTTCTCAGATGAAAGTAAATTTACCATTTCATTTGGAAATCAAGGTCCCAGAGTCTGGAGGAAGAGTGGAGAAGCACTCAATTCAAGCTGCTTGAGGTCTAGTGTGAAGTTTCCACAATTAGTGATGGTTTGGTGAACCATGTCATCTGCTGGTGTAGGTCCACTGTGTTTTATCAAGACCAAAGTCAGTGCAGCCATCTACCAGGACATTTTAGAGCCCTTCATGCTTCCCTCTGCTGACAAGCTTTTTGGAGATTGAATTTTTATTTTCCAGCAGGACTTGGCACCTGTCCACACTGCCAAAAGTACCAATACCTGGTTTAATAACCACAGTATCACTGTGCTTGACTGGCCAGCAAACTTGCCTGACCTTAACCCCATAGAGAAGCTATGGTCAAGAGGAAGATGAGAGACACCAGACCCAACTATGTAGACGAGCTGAAGGCTGTCAAAGCAACCTGGGCTTCCATAACACCTCTGCAGTGCCACAGGCTGATAGCCTCCATACCATACCGCATTGATGCAGTCATTCATGCAAAAGGAGCCCCAACCAAGTATTGAGTGCATTTACTGTACATACTTTTCATTTGGCCAACATTTCTGTGTTACACAGAAATGGTCAACATTTCTGTGTTTAAAAAAAAAAAATTACAGTTTGTCTAATATAATATTCTAATTTTCTGAGCTAACGACTTTTGGGTTTTCCTTGGCTATAAGCCATAATCATCAACATTAACATAAATAAACACTTGAAAAACTTCACTCTCTTTTCAATGACTCTATATATAATATATGTGTTTCACTTTTTGAATTGAATTACTGAAAAAAAAAAACATTTTGATGATATTCTAATTTATTGAGATGCACTTGTACTCCTCAGGGGCTTGCAGCGTAATTTGTGGTGTAACAAACAGAATCAAAACCCTCTGTGTTCCACTAAATCAGTGGCCATATTGATGCGTTGGAGACCCTAAAAGAGATTTCATTGTGCTGTCAGAGTGTATCCCTGTGGATTCTTTGGTCACACTGTGCTATACAGACTCATTGTGGGTGTTATCACTCACCCCAGTTTGCTGTCAAGGCCGAGAATCGCTCCATTAGCTGCATGCCAACCCAGAAGGGGTTAATCAGCCATCTTGGATCCACACTTACAGCACTGATTTTCTGGCCACTCCATAGCGGGAAACAGAAGACCACACCCAGCAAAGAGCAGGAGAACCCATGGACCGTGTATCCAGAGGAACTTATAGCCCAGTAAGAGGAGCTAAAGTGCTCATAACAGCTTCCCAGCTGTATAGCTACTCTGCTGTAGCCGCAACTCTTAGAGGGTCCATGCACCATATATTGCTGTAGCCCATAGCAATGTGCCACAAAATTGCACTATTGTTTCCCACTGACTTAGGCAATTGGGAGAACAAATCAATAGTCATTTATGACAGTGAAAACAACATTCAGCCAAGTTGCACCAAACTTGCAACTACTGCTGCAACTCCATGCATAATGCCACTTACTATGTCATACTATTAGGCACCATGGCTTCCACGCTACATGGTAGATCCCCATACTATAAGAAATGAAAAGATGTTAGCTACCTTCAAGCTGTGCCCTGTATCCACAAACCAGAAAGTAGAAATTTTAATTGGTCAATTAGAAGGAGCTGTACTACATGTAGTCAAATCTTGGCCACAGTCAGAGTTAAGGACCATAGAGCAAATACTAAACAGAATCTTTGAGACTAGAACTGCAACAGAACTGAAGATGCTGCTCATTGGTAAAAGACAACAGCCTGGGTAGTCACTTAGAGACTTTCCCTTATCCTTGCAAGAGGGTCTGAGCGCCATCATCCATGCAGATACCCGTGAGGCTAAGAACCACAACGAATCTGTCACGCGAGGTCGGCGTCGCGCTCCCTCTGCACGACATCGCCGGACCTCTCCGCCCCCCTAGAGACGAGCAATAGGGAATTGAAGTGCTGGTCTTGTCAGCCAGCACTTCATGAGTTAATTCTCTGTTTGGGTTTAGCCATGTGGTGCTGATCACACCACATGGCTACTTTGCATATTGTTTGGACAGCTTGCTCCGCCTCAGGTCATGTGATGCTGGCCACATCACATGATCCTGGGTGGGCTATTTAAAGATGGCAACTGCCTCACTCAGATGCCTGTGATTAGTTTATACTTTTGATCAGTGCTTGTGCGACCTTGTGTTTTGGATTTGCTATTTGGACTCTGACTTTGGACTTGGACTTGGACCTCTCTTCTCTTGACCCCTGGTATTTACGCTATCTCCTGTGTTTGACCCGGCTTGCTGACTACTCTATCATTGTGTTTGTTCCGTCTGTGTTTTGTCTCTCCCTGTGTTCCCTTTCCCTCCCTCTGCACTTACCCAGTATAGGGAACGTCTTCGTGGTTGTCCGCGGCCACCTAGGGCCGTTTGAGGCAAGTAGGTAGGGAAAGAAGGGGGGTTTCAAGTACAGGGCACACCTTCCCTTGTCTCCCCCGTGACAGAATCACAGG
Organism: Rhinella marina; assembly: GCA_900303285.1. Classification (NCBI taxonomy): domain Eukaryota; kingdom Metazoa; phylum Chordata; class Amphibia; order Anura; family Bufonidae; genus Rhinella; species Rhinella marina. The sequence goes on from ONZH01014649.1 coordinate 15,094, forward strand.
CCGTATCATATGGAGCAATTGCGGGTGCTCACGGACCAGGTTCAGGGTATGGCGCAGATGATCCAGGACCTGGCCGAGAGGCTCCTACATCAGGAGCAGCTACAACCTGCACTAGTAGCGGCTCCCTCCACATCTAACCCCATTGTGGAACCTCATGTTAAATTGCCGGATCGGTTTTTGGGGAACCGGAAAACTTTCCGTTCCTTTAAGGAGAGCGTAAAATTGTATTTTCGCTTACGTCCTCACTCATCGGGTGCCGAGCAGCAGCGGGTAGGAATAATTATTTCCTTGCTGCAAGGTGATCCGCAGGAATGGGCCTTTTCTTTACCGCCTGACTCCCCAAGCTTGCAGTCTGTGGAAGCATTTTTTCAGGCCTTAGGCCTATTATATGAGGAGCCTGACTTGACTTCTGTAGCTGAGACTCAGCTCAGAGACATTCGGCAGGGTAACCGTCCAGTAGAGGATTACTGTGCTGAGTTTAGAAAGTGGTGTGTTTCCTCTGGATGGAATGACCCTGCTTTGAGAAGCCAGTTTAGGGTGGGGCTGTCTGACCATCTTAAGGACTTACTTGTCAGTTACCCTACTCCTGACACCCTAGAGGCGGCCATGACACTAGCCATTAAACTGGATCGTCGAGTGAGGGAGAGACGGAGGGAACGTTCAGATATTCCTCAGGGTGTCGTCCTGCCTGAATCCCCTCTTCTGAGTCCACCTTCTACCAGGGTCCCGGAGGAGTCCATACAGTGGGGAGGAACTTTGAGAGATCAGAGACGCTTGAATGGAACCTGTTTCTACTGCGGTGAGACGAACCACTGGCTCCAGCAATGCCCGAAACTTCTGCCCTCTAGAGAGCTTTCTGCCGGAAGTAAGGTAACCCCAGCGGTGGTAAGGAGGAAAGTATTATTACCTATCTCCATTGCGTACAACCAACTCAGGGGGTCCGGTAAGGCTTTTGTTGATTCTGGTTCTGCCATTAATTTTATTGATTTTGATTTTATACAATCTGTGGGGATTCCGCTAGTTCCTTTAAGGAAGGTGATTGAAATTATCGCACTGGATTCCACTCCATTGAATAATGGGAGAGTGGAGTTTTGTACTCCTGAGGTTGTATTAACTGTAGGAATTACCCATACCGAGACTTGTTCCTTCCTTGTATTAAAGGATTTACCTGCCGACCTTGTTTTAGGTCTGCCATGGTTACAGGACCACAACCCTGTGATCAACTGGTCGGTAGGTGAATTGGAAAAATGGGGAATGAATTGTGACAAATGTTGTAAATCAGTATTGCTGTTTGGAGGTACCACTGAGTCTCTTTCCTTGCCCAAGTATATCGGCGATTTTTCGGACGTTTTTTCCATGTCCGAGACTGAGTTCCTCCCTCCTCACCGGCAATATGATTGCGCCATCGACCTTATTGAGGGATCCAAATATCCCAAAGGTCGCATTTATAATCTCTCTACTCCTGAACGTCAGTCCATGAGGGATTATCTCAAGGAGAGTCTGGCCAAGGGTCACATCCGGCCTTCAGTTTCTCCCATGGGGGCAGGTTTTTTCTTTGTTGGTAAAAAGGATGGAGGATTGAGGCCCTGTATCGATTACAGGGAGCTCAATAAAATCACTGTTAAAAACAGATACCCGTTGCCCCTTATTCCTGACTTGCTGAATCAGGTCCAGGGGGCCTGTTGGTTCACCAAGCTGGATTTGAAGGGGGCATACAACCTAATCAGGATTCGTGAGGGGGACGAATGGAAAACTGCTTTTAATACCCCGGAAGGTCATTATGAGTACTTGGTAATGCCTTTTGGGTTAAGTAACGCTCCGGCAATTTTCCAAAACTTTGTCAATGACATTTTTAGACCATTTATTGGGAAATTTGTAATTGTCTATATTGATGACATCCTGATTTTTTCTGCAGACTGGGAAAGTCACGTATCTCACACCAGGCAAGTGCTGGAGGTGTTGCGTGAAAACAAGTTGTTCGTTAAAGGGGAGAAGTGTACCTTTGGTGTTCAGGAAGTGGCCTTTTTGGGATACATTCTCACCCCTTTTTCTTTCAAAATGGACCCAGTTAAAGTACAGGCCATTGTGGATTGGGTGCGACCTTCCTCTTTGAAGGCGCTCCAGCGATTTCTGGGGTTTGCTAATTTTTATCGTAAATTTGTCAAAAATTTTTCTGTGGTAGCCAAACCCATTACGGATTTGACTCGCAAGGGGGCTGATCTGGTCAATTGGCCCCCTGCAGCTATTGAGGCCTTTGAAAGGTTAAAGCAGTGTTTTATTAATGCTCCTGTGTTGATCCAGCCTGATCAAAGTAAGCCTTTTGTAGTTGAGGTAGATGCGTCTGAGGATGGTGTGGGGGCTGTACTGTCCCAGGGGTCTTCCACCTTAACTAATCTTATGCCATGCGCCTTCTTCTCCCGCAAGTTCTCTCCTGCCGAGAGGAATTATGACATTGGTAATAGGGAGTTACTTGCAATCAAGTGGGCATTTGAGGAATGGCGTCATTTTTTAGAAGGGGCAGTTCACCGCATTACGGTCCTCACGGATCATAAGAATTTAATGTTTTTAGAATCGGCTAAGCGATTGAATCCTAGACAGGCGAGGTGGGCTTTATTCTTTACTCGTTTTGATTTTTGTGTTACCTTCAGACCCGGGAGCAAGAACGTTAAGGCCGATGCCTTATCCCGAAGTTTCAAGGCGTATCAGCCTCCTGACGTCCCTCCTGAGCCCATCCTGCCAGCTGATATCATCGTGGCCGCTACCTCATCTGACCTCGCTTCTGAAATCTCGGCAGGACAACATCTTGCTCCCATTGGTACCCCCAATGACAAATTGTTTGTGCCGGCTCATTTGCGATTGCAACTGCTGGGTGAGTGCCATAATTCTGTTTTGTGTGGACATCCTGGCATCAATGCCACCAAGGAGTTGGTCTCTAGGCAGTATTGGTGGCCGTCAATCTCCAGAGATGTTCAGGCTTTTGTAACTGCGTGTAACACTTGTGCCAGGTCCAAGAATACCAAGACACGACCTATGGGTGAGTTACATCCTTTACCCATACCTAGTAGACCTTGGTCACATCTGTCCATGGACTTTATCACGGACTTGCCGTGCTCTGAGGGTAAAACCGTGATATTTGTGGTGGTTGACAGATTCAGCAAAATGTGTCATTTTATTCCTTTGTGTAAATTACCCTCTGCAAAGGTCTTGGCGTCCGTGTTCATGGATAATATTGTCAAACTGCATGGTGTTCCTGAGAATATCGTTTCTGATAGGGGAGTACAGTTTGTGTCTAGGTTCTGGAGGGCGTTCTGTAATAAGATTGGTATCTCTTTGTCCTTTTCATCAGCCTTTCATCCGGAGACCAATGGTCAGACTGAACGTCTTAACCAATCCGTTGAGCAATATCTCAGATGTTATGTTTCTGATAACCAACATGTGTGGGCCAGATTCCTGTCTCTGGCTGAATTTGCAATTAATAATCGTGTTAATTCATCCTCTGGGATGTCGCCGTTTTTCTGCAATATGGGTTGTCATCCACGCTTTGGCTCCTGTTCCCCATCTGCGTCGGTTGTCCCAGAGGTCAATGATTTTTCTCAAGAACTGTGCACAGTTTGGGCACAGGTTCAGTCGAACCTGGAAAAGGCCCAAGGAGTTCAAAAAGCTAAGGCTGATAGAAAACGTTCTAAGGGTGTGAATTTTAAGGTTGGGGATAAGGTATGGTTATCGACTAAAAATCTCAACATGAGGGTACCATCCTACAAGTTTGCACCTCGCTTCATTGGTCCTTACAGGATCACCAAGGTGATCAATCCGGTTTCTTTTAGGTTATGTTTACCCGACTCCCTTCGTGTTCATAATGTTTTTCATGTGTCTTTGCTCAAACGTTATGTTGCTCCCGTTGGTCCTGAGGAACAGTCTCCTCCTCCGGTTGAGGTAGCAGGACAAATGGAGCATGAGATTGCCAGAATTGTGGATGTGAGAAGGGTCCGGAATTCCTTCCAGTACCTCGTACATTGGAAGGGGTTCGGTCCTGAGGACAGGTCTTGGGTACCGTTGACCAGGATGCATGCAGACTCGCTCATCCAAAAGTTCCATCTGCAGCATCCCGATAAGCCTGCTCCCGCTGGTAAGGGTCCGGTGGCCCCTCGTGAAGGGGGGGGTACTGTCACGCGAGGTCGGCGTCGCGCTCCCTCTGCACGACATCGCCGGACCTCTCCGCCCCCCTAGAGACGAGCAATAGGGAATTGAAGTGCTGGTCTTGTCAGCCAGCACTTCATGAGTTAATTCTCTGTTTGGGTTTAGCCATGTGGTGCTGATCACACCACATGGCTACTTTGCATATTGTTTGGACAGCTTGCTCCGCCTCAGGTCATGTGATGCTGGCCACATCACATGATCCTGGGTGGGCTATTTAAAGATGGCAACTGCCTCACTCAGATGCCTGTGATTAGTTTATACTTTTGATCAGTGCTTGTGCGACCTTGTGTTTTGGATTTGCTATTTGGACTCTGACTTTGGACTTGGACTTGGACCTCTCTTCTCTTGACCCCTGGTATTTACGCTATCTCCTGTGTTTGACCCGGCTTGCTGACTACTCTATCATTGTGTTTGTTCCGTCTGTGTTTTGTCTCTCCCTGTGTTCCCTTTCCCTCCCTCTGCACTTACCCAGTATAGGGAACGTCTTCGTGGTTGTCCGCGGCCACCTAGGGCCGTTTGAGGCAAGTAGGTAGGGAAAGAAGGGGGGTTTCAAGTACAGGGCACACCTTCCCTTGTCTCCCCCGTGACAGAATCCCTATGGGAACAGTTTATAGAGGATGTTGCCACAGAAACTCTGAAAACCAGTGGAAAATGTTGTCTACCCAAAACCCACACACTCCCTTCCAGGATTGCAAGAAACTGGGGATGGACCATAAGCCTGAATCTGCTAAGAACAGTAACTCACTGACTATTGTGCCTGCAGCAATCAGCCCTGCCATTTAGGATAGAGCTCAAGCTCCTGTTCCTGTTCCGGATGCAGTCGCTGCCCTGACTGACAAAGTCTCCTTCCTAGCAGAAAGCATGAAGAATATTTGGAAGCAGCTACAGCAGCTAAAACAGCATCCACAGACAAAGAGAAAAACTCCACAGCATAGGAGCCAGTATCCTTCCGCCCTGCTAGACACTGATTGACATGTCACCACCATAAAGCAGGCTGCATTTGAAAAGTGGTGGAATGACATGCAACACTACCACCAGGGTCCTGTCTAATACCAGTGCTTTGATATTAGGTACCCACTCTGCAGATAGGAGAGATCAGGGTCCCACAAGAAGGAATCATAGTAGTGTGAACACATGATAACAAACACCTTACAGTTGTACTTGGAATGAATGTCCTATGGAACTGCTACAGAGAAGTGCTTGAAGTGCTCCTAAAACCCTTACCTACCCTACGCACCTTGGGCAACCCAAAAAGCAATCCAGCAGACTATCAGTGCTATTTGCCCAAGAGCAAATTTGCCACCCAGAAAGGCAAAAATATGTTGTGCCCACATCAAAGGTGCACAACCTGTAGTGCTATAAACTGGCACAGACACCTTGATATGGTTCTGTGCCTGTATCGGTATACAAGGCCAATACTATCAAGCATTAGTGGAGCCTACCCATTTACAGGATCACCCTCTTGTCCTAGCAGCAAGATGTCTAATCACAGTAAGCCTGGGTGATCAGTGGGTAGAATTCAAGAAACACTATCCAGTTGCCTGGCTACTCCAGGTAACATTTTAAGACTGCATCAAATCATTTGCCATCATCAGTCAGCGGTCTACTCAAACACCATGTACTGTGCTAGAAACTTCATACAGCAGCATGCAAAAGTTTGGGCACCCCTGGTCATAATTAGTTATTGTGAACAGTTAAGTAAGTTTAAGATGAAATGATATCCTAAAGCATAAAGTTAAAGATGAAACACACTTTGCAATATTTTTTATCAGTCAATTATTTTGGTTCTGTACAGTTTTGGAGTGAAAAAAAAAGGAAAGGAGTACCTTGTAGTATGGGAACCCAAGAAGATTACAGCGTTCAGGTAACTTTGACCAAAATCTCAGACCTTAAATAGCCTGTTAGGGTTAAGGCTTGTTCACAATCATCGTTAAGAAAGGCCAGATGATGCAAATATCAAAGTTTCAAAGCTTTATAAATACCGTGACTCCTCTAACCTAGTCCCAAAACACAGCAGACCTGAGTTCTTCTAAGCAGCTGCCTAAAGCCTGTATTAAACTGGCAGATTTTTTGCCAGATGATCTCTAACAAGCACCCGTCTGCTTGTTCATCTGGCAATTATGATATTTCAGCATGTTGAAAGATCATGGTTTGTTGGTGGCAGATCGTGCTGTCTAATCACAATCTGCTGCTAGGAAATAACTGGACTACATGGGGACGAGCGATTGCATAACAATCACTCCTCCCCTCCTATGGAGGAGATCACTGCATGTAATAGCATAGGAACTCTTCCCTCCCGACAATCACCTGCAGAATCGGGCTGTGTAATACACTGAAAATGAAAATGCTTGAGGTCCACAAAGCAGGAGAAGGCTATAAGAAGATAGTGTTTTCAGGTTGCCATTTTCTAAGTTCGATATGTAATTAAGAGATGGCACTTAACATAAACAGTGGAAGTCAAGAGAAGATATGTAAGACGGCTACTGATTGCAAAATCAGACCCCCCTCTTCACTGTAAAAGACCTTCAGAAAGATTTAGCAGACTCTGGAGTTGTGATGAATTGTTCTACTGTTCAGCAACTCCTGCACAAATATGGTCTTCATGGAAGAGTCATGGTGCATCCTCACCACAAAATTTAGCGTCATTTGCAAAAGAACATCTAAACATGCCTGATGTATTTAGGAAACAAGTCTTGTGGACTGATGAGGTTAAAGGGAATCTTTCACCATCTAAACATCCCCCATACTAGAGTAAGTGGTGCATAATGCAGGTGGTGCGTAGTCTGGTTATGTCATTTTTATCTTCATAACCAATTGCATTCCGATGCTATGCTCTGATAAACCAGCAGTAAAATGTATTGAGAGGACTCATGTACTCACGCACATAATGGAGAGAATTTAAAGAGTTCTCTCAATGCATTTTACTGCTGTTTTTTGGGAGAACAGTGTTGGAATACAAGAGAGTACGATTCCCTTTAAAATAGAACTCACCATAGCCACAATGAGCAAAGGTTTGTTTGGAGCAAAAAGAACACCTCTCCAACCATTAAGCATACGGATGGATCGATCATGCTTTGGGGTTGTGTTGCAGCCAATAGCATGGGGAACATTTCACAGGTAGAGGGATTTGGGGGGTACTATTTCTCCTTGGGTGGAGAGCGCCTAATCGGCATGAGGAGACTTATAGGCCATACATGCTCCTCTGAAATTTTGGGAAGAAAGGGATGCAAATGAGCTCTTAAAAAAACTCTGCCTCTAATGCCACCAGATTTAAGTCAGCTATTAGAGATGAGCGAGCATGCTCGGCCGAGCGTACTCGGGAGCAATTTTCGAGTAGTAGCGTACGCATTTTATAATCTGTACGCTAATGCATACGCATCTTATAATCTGTACACTAATGCGTACGCATCTTATAAATTTGTATGCTAATGCGTACAAATTACAAGATGCGTACGCATTAGCGTACAGATTACAAGATGCATACGCTACTACTCGAAAATTGCTCCCGAGTACGCTCGGCCGACCATGCTCGCTCATCTCTATCAGCTATCCTATGTCAATGTTCGACCCTTTAAACAGATCTTGAGACATGAACCAGCCTTTCACCTTCCCCGCCTACGTTTTTAGACCTGACATGAGCTGGGAAAAGTTGCAGATTATGGCCCAACTAACAGTTGCACCGCAATCTGCACCAGAAATACACCCAATATAGCCGTTTTTCTGGACCATAAATTACCCCCTTAATATTTTTGAGGCAGAACAGACTTTTCCTTTTAAGGATGCAAGCTTACGGTGTAGATTTGTATGCACAAAATCTGCAAGAAATCTGCACCAAAACTGCAAAAACTCACATTAATAAGCACAATTTATCATAATTATGGTACATTTTTTGTGTGTTTTAGTGCAGTTTTTGGTACGGATTTGATGCGGTGTTGCCGCAGATCTTACCCTTCGCTTGAAAAAGGCGACATCTGCACAAAATTCAATCCACACAGCAAGTCAATTTCCGCACCTAAGAAAAAAATAAAGTGTACATGAGATTTGTCTAATCTCAGACACTTTGCTGGTGGCACTGTATTAGGTCTCATGCACACGAACGTGTGCCGGCCGTGCCCGTGCTGCGGGCTGCAAACTGTGTCCGCAATGCACGGGCACTGACCGTGAGGCCACCGCATGTGGATCGCGGACCCATTCACTTGAATGGGGTCCTCGATCCGCATCCAAGGGTCCGCACCGCAAAAAAGTAGTGCTTCCGTGGTGTTCCGATCCGTGCCTCCGCTCCGCATCTCCCAGATCGCGGACCCATTGAAGTAAATGGGTCCGCGATCCGTGATGCGGCCTGCACACTGCCGGTGCCCGTTTATTGTGGACCCGCCGAATGCGGCCAGCAGCATGGGCATGGCTGGCACACGTTCTTGTGCATGAGGCCTTACCCTGAGTTTTTTCTGCATGTAAATTAGTGAGGAAAAAACGCACATAATCTGCATAGTGTGCAGGCAGCCTAAATGGTAGGCCCATTCGGTCAAATAATTAGGGACCCATGTACCTTCTCAACTGTCTGACCTATTTACTCTTAATTACTGTATGAATCTTTGCTTCTTCGGATGATACAAGACTTGTCAGACTATAACAAAAAGCTTTTGTCATGTTTTTTGGCAGGATTAATACAATAAAGATGGATGCTCTTTTCCACTTTTTGTACCTGTTTCAGGCACTTCCAATCGACATTTCTTCTGTTTCTCAGCTCTTACATAAAGCAATTCCTCACTTTGCAAGGGCTCCTATAAACCCAGGATTTGGTTTGCAACCCTCTGTCACACAAAGTCTTCTAGTGGGGCTGCTCAGAACATACCGGCATTGCCCAAATCTTTCTGGGGACTTTTGTATACCATCTTTTAAGTCCCTTAAAGCTTTGAGTCTGGAGAGGTGTCTTTTATGGCAGGCATACAGTCAGCTGCAATAATTTTTTAGTATCTCCAGGTTCCTCTCAGACCTTTCAAACAGCTCTTGATTAAAGATGATCGAATCTATTCGCAGCTTCGTAGATTCAATATGAATCTTGGAAATTATTTATACAGAAGCAAATCCGAATATTTTCAGATTCGCTTGGGAAGATTCTTCTGAAATCTTTGTACGCTAACGCTACGTACGCGTCATATAATTTGTACGCTAATGCTACACATCTGATCATTTGTACGCTAATGCGTACATATTCAGTAAAGTAGCGTACTTTTACTGTATATTCGTTCTTTGTGCGGACCTAGGCGATAATACGCTAAAGCTTCGTACGCACTTTGTATACTCAGGCGTAAGTATTTGCGGGAATGTTCGCAGAACACGACAGAATAACAAATGATTTGTACGCAGCTTCGACCGAATAGCTTTTAAAAAATTCGACGAACATTCGGCGAAGCGAATTTTGGATGATTCGCTCATCTCTACTCTTAGTCCATTTAAATTTCCTTTGCTGCAATCTTGTCCACCAACTTATCTCCTTTATGCATTACAGGTCCTCTTGTTGCCCAATGGATACTGAGACTTTGGATATCAGAGCGCTTGGGAGGGGAACTAGGCTTTGCTTTTACATCTGAAGACTGGCTGAAATTGCTCACTCTTGTAAATAGGATGCAAAAAGCTTGTGCAGCCCAAGAGAAGAACTATAAGCTTAACCAGATTACTTTCTTGATCTTGATAAGATATTTAGATAAAAGATTTGATGCTTCAAGCTCATCTCTTAGGCCTCTTTCACATTAGCGGCAGCAGGTGAAGGGTGCCGCCGGATCCGTGCTGCCTCAGGGACATGTGTGGGGCCGGAACCGCGCTCCGGCCCCACACATGTCACACAGTACATACACACAGACACACACACAGACATATACACATACAAATACACATACATACTTACATGCTCCCGGCAGGTCTCCACAGCGCAGGAGGAGCAGGACGGCGCGCACATAGGACGATTCCCCACAGCGCCCTCTGCTGGGCGCCGGGTGGAATCGTCCTATGTGTGCGCCGTCCTGCTCCTCCTGCGCTGTGGAGACCTGCCGGGAGCATGTAAGTATGTATGTGTATTTGTATGTGTAAATGTCTGTGTATGTTTATGTGTATATCTGTATGTGTGTATGTATGTATGTGTGCAGGTGACGGATCCATCATGAACTCCATTGAAAGTCAAAGGAGGACGGATCCGTTTACCATTGTGTCACACCAAACGGATCCGTCCCCATTGACTTTCATTGGGGGTCATGACTGATCCGTCTTGGTGCAGACGCCTGGACCGGAGAGCAAACCACAGCATGCTGCGGTTTGCTCTCCGGTCTGAAGACGGAACGGAATGCTTTTAGGAGCATTCCGTTGTCTTCAGTTCAGTTTTGTCCCCATTGACAATGAATGGGGACAAAACTGAAGCGTTTTATTTGGGTATTGAGCCCCTATGACGCAATTATATTTTATAAAACGCAAGTGTGAAAGTAGCCTTACTTGATTTGTGTCATGTGCTGTGATATATATATATATATATCACTCCTCCCTCTTTTGTCTTCCATTTCTTCCCTACTCCACCTTTTTTTTCTCTATTCTTCTGGGCTCGTGTGAACAAGGCAGATATAGCAGAGCTGGAGAGGGTTCAGAGGAGGGCAACTAAAGTAATAACTGGAATGGGTGGACTACAGTACCCAGAAAGATTATCAAAATTAGGGTTATTCACTTTAGAAAAAAGACGACTGAGGGGAGATCTAATAACAGGGTTTTTTTTGCCTTCCTCTGGATCAACTTGTAGGAAAACAGGCTGAACTGGATGGACAGATGTCTTTTTTCGGCCTTACAAACTATATTACTATGTTACTATGTTATTCTCTCCTTGTTTCTCTTTTTTTACTATCAGTGTTTTCTTCCTCTTTTTTACGTGGATCTACTCATTCTTTAAAGCTTTGGGTAAGCTTTAGTAGATTGCAGGGGTGAACTAGCAACTTAAAGTGACCATAGAAAAAGCCTAACAGTGGCCCAACCAAATTGACAGAAAGTGAGGCAATTCAAGTAGGTAGGACCAACACAAAAATGCGGGGTCAGCCATACCATCTGTAGTGCAGGCCAAAGGCCTCTTCCATCCTGAGGCCTTAGATGCCTGTGCACCTGTGTCATCTGTACACTGCTTCAAAGGCTTCAAGTCTAGTGGCCTATTTGCTATGAGGGTGATCAATAGCGCAGGAAGCCAGATGCTCCTGTGCCCGCCACAGTATCCAAATGTATCTCTGTCGATAATGGTGATACAGTTGAATTGAGAAGGTCACGTGTGTAAACTGTTTGAAGTTTTCTAAGAGATGCTATCTTGGAGTACCTCAATGAAAATAAGCAAATAACTCCATATCAGCATGGCTTCATGAGGGATCAGTCATGTCAAACCAATTTAATCAGTTTCTATGAGGAGGTAAGTTCTAGACTTGACCGTGGCGAATCAATGGATGTCGTATATCTGGACCAAAGCATTTGACACGGTACCACATAAAAGGTTAGTATATAAAATGAGAATGCTTGGACTGGGAGAAAATGTCTGTATGTGGGTAAGTAACTGGCTCAATGATATAAAACAGAGGGTGGTTATTAACGGCACATTCTCAGATTGGGTCACTGTCACTAGTGGGGTACCACAGGGGTCAGTATTGGGTCCAATTCTCTTCAATATATTTATTAATGATCTTGTAGAAGGCTTGCACAGTAAAATATCAATTTTTGCAGATGACACTAAACTGTGTAAAGTAATTAACACAGAAGAGGACAGTACACTGCTACAGAGGGACCTGGATAGATTGGAGGCCTGGGCAGAGAAGTGGCAGATGAGGTTTAACACTGACAAATGTAAGGTTATGCACATAGGAAGGAATAATGCAAATCACCAGTATATACAAAATGGTAAAACACTGGGTAACACTGACATGGAAAAGGACCTAGGAATTTTAGTGAACTGCAAACTAAGCTGTAGAAACCAGTGTCAGACAGCTGCTGCCAAGGCCAATAAGATAATGGGTTGCATCAAAAGGAGCATAGATGCCGTGATGAGAACATAGTCCTGCCACTTTACAAATCGCTAGTCAGACCACACATGGAGTACTGTGTACAGTTCTGGGCTCCTGTGAACAAGGCAGACATAGCAGAGCTGGAGAGGGTTCAGAGGAGGGCAACTAAAGTAATAACTGGAATGGGTGCACTACAGTACCCAGAAATATTATCAAAATTAGGGTTATTTACTTTAGAAAAAAGATGACTGAGGGGAGATCTAATAACTATGTATATAATATATCAGGGGTCTGTACAGAGATCTCTCCCATGATCTTTTTATTCCCAGGACTGTGACCGTGACGAGGGGACATGCTCTGCGCCTAGAGGAAAGAAGGTTTGTTCACAAACATAGAAGAGGATTCTTTACAGTAAGAGCAGTAAGACTATGGAACTCTCTGACTGAGGAGGTGGTGATGGTAAGTTCAGTAAAAGAGTTCAAGAGGGGTCTGAATGTATTTCTGGAGTGTAATAGTATTACAGGTTATAGTTACTAGAGATAGGTTGTTGATCCAGGGAGTTATTCTGATTGCCTGATTGGAGTTGGGAAGAAATTTTTTTCCCCTAAAGTGAGGAATATTGGCTTCTACCTCACAGGGTTTTTTTGCCTTCCTCTGGATCAACTTGCAGGATAACAGGCCGAACTGGATGGACAGATGTCTTTTTTCGGCCTTATAAACTATGTATGTTACTATGTATGTTACGTGTAGTACACAGAGAGGGACATAAGTCCCTGATGCTCTATTAGTTAGTTAACTCTGGGAGTGTCAGATAGATATTTACCTGAGAAAGGCTCAAGTGGCCCCTTGGGCAGTGGCCCACTGGGATATTTTACTGTAGAGTCTATGGCCAGTCTGCTACCAGGTTAAATGCAATATGATACTGTTTTGAATTTGGTTGCCTTAATGTTGATATGTTGATATTTACTATTTGCTTTTTAAAAACTTATGAACATGATTATGGAAGTAGCTGTCATTTTAAAGAAATAATGGAGAGAGTTGCTTTTCTGGGATAAGAAACAGACATATATATTACTGTATATTATTGGAGATGGAATTATCATAGCAGTAGAATGAGGTGTGAAAAAACAGCTATTTTTTCATGTACAAAGTGATAGTTGATTTCACTGTTGATATTGACAAAAATGACAGTTAATCTAATGTCGTAATGAGGAATAAACAGACTGTGGACGGAAGCAGAATTAATGACTTGTGCAAGTAACAGTAGTGACCACTGATGTTTTTCTGAGATTGTGAGTGAAATTTTGAGGAAGGTAGACATATCAAAGACAGGTGGAGTAGATAAAGATCTAGCTTAGAATTTAAATATATGCTATAATGATTTAGCATGGTGTAGATTTTGGTCTCAAAACCAATTTTGTATTGCTCCAATACATTTAAACCGAAAGATACAGTGATTGCTGGGTGTCAGTGGTTGCTATTTCAGTCTGAGGCCCTTGTAAGGCATCTGTGCCTGCCAACTACAGAAGCCTATGAGACCCAGCCGCAGTGTAATAGTCCTTTAGTGGGACTTTAATGAAAAGTAAAATAAATAAATAAATAAGTAAATAAACAAACCGTTTTCTAAAAATTAAAAATAAAAGTTTCATGTGTAAAATGATGCCCCTTTTCCTTGTCAAGCCATTTACTTTTGTAAAAAATAGAAAAAAAAAACATAAAAATATAGACCTATCAGGTAATGCCAATTCCTTAATGACCGATTCTATAAAAATACCATATTATCTATCCAGATCAGATAAAAGCCTTAAAAAATATATGTAAAAACTATTCCAAAATAGCCTTTTTTGGTGACCTCACCTCCCCATAAAACATAATATCAAAAGATCAAAAAGATGTATGTACCTCATAGCGTTGACTCGACATGCAAAAAAAAGCCCTCACACAAGACCATCACCAGAAAAATAAAAAAATTTGGCACTCAGAAAATGTTGACACAAAAACAAATTGTTATTTGTCTTTCAGTAGTGTGTAAATCTGAAAAAAAATTAAAAAAGACATATTTGGTATCGCTGTATCCGTAACAACTTAACAACAAGATCATTGCCAGAAAAATGTAAGAAATATGGCTTCCAAAAAATGGTGACACAAAAACATGATTTTGTTAAAAATGCTCTAATTGTTTAAAAGTAGCAAAACTTCAAAAAATATATAAAATTGGTATATCTGTAATTGCACTGACCAGCAGAGTTAATATAAAGTTTATATGTCATTTTTATTGTACTTAAGCTCTCTCACAGCTCTATCAAGATTCTCTAAAATAGCTTTACTGGTACTCCACAAGCTGTTTGACAGCACCATGGTGCCCCTAAACCTATCCATTAAAATATGTGCTGAAAATTGTTAAAATTGGTCTTTCCTTTCTGATCTCTGCAGCATACAACAAACAACATTTTATGCCCACATTTATGGCATTTCCATACCTAGTAGAACTACCGAACAATGTAAGGGGTGTGGTGTGTCTCAGATGGTATAAGCAAGGCACAACATACTGGGTACTGAAAACCATATCTGTGAAAAACTTATCATTTTCATTTTGCACGGTCCCCTGCTCTTTTATTTCTTAAAAATATGTGTAGCATCAAAATACTCACCCCACCCGTGATAAATAACTTGAGGAGTGTAGTTTCCAAAATGGGGACATTTATTGGGGGTTTCCACTGTGTGGGTACCTTAGGGTTTCTGCAAAAATTATGTAGTTCCAGAAAACCATTACAGCAAAATCCACACTCCAAAAGCCAAATGGCGCTCCTTCCCTACTAAGCGATATTGTTTGCCCATACAGCAGTTTGGGTCTACATTTATGGAATTTTTTTACCCAGTAAAACCCGCCTATTAATTTAATAAGTGTTGTGTGAGTCTCAGAAGAGACCACCCGGGCCCATCATATTAAGCAGATATTTGTGGAAAAATTTCAATGCACTTTTCACATAGCACAGTCTGCTGAGCATTCATTTCCACAAAATACCTGTGGTGGCAGAATTGTCAACCCACCACAATCTACCTTGAGGAATGGAGTTTCCAAAACAGGGGTCACTTAACAGGGGTTTCATTTATTATTTCACCCAACAGCCTCTACAGTTGTCAGCACAAGCTGCGTAATCACATTGCACCATCTGCTGTGCATTATTTCTGCAAAACACCTGTGGGATCAAAATATTCACTCCACCTCCTACTTAAGTCTGTGAGGGTTGTAGTTTATAAAATGGGTTCATATCTTGGGGGATTCTTTTTTTTTTATTTAGCCTATATAAATCACCAAATTAGGCCTCAAATATTCATGTTCTTTCTCTTCTGAACCTTGCAGTTCAGAAGAGAAAGTGGACAAGTGGACTTTAAATGCCCCCCGTAATTGTGCACTCTCCTTATCACTGATGCCTACAGACCCCATCTACCTCTTGCAAGGTGATTGCATGTAACTCCTTTGCATGTTCATCCCTCCACAGGCATAGGGCTTTTTCTATACCCCTGAATTCCCAATATTTTCATGGAGATGGACTTAGGACTGCCATCACCATATCTGAGATATTCGAATTAAGAAAGCCATCTCTCTTTTTTTGTACTCCAGAAAGAGAGAGAGAAGGAACTTGAAAGTCCCGAAGCTGCATGGACAAGCATATGAGTCAATCAGTAAGGTATTTGCTATTCAAGGCAGGTATTTGCTATTCAAGACTTTACTGCAGTACAGTACAGTACAGTACATTGCAGTGACATTGCTAACACACCCTTCGACATGACACAGTCCTGGCCAGCTGTATCGTAATCCTCTTCCCCTGGTGTAACTGATAGTGAATGTGCTGGGGCAGATGGCTCCGCCTACACCATGTTCCTGCCCGCCTCCCCCCCCCCGCATCCCACCCAAATTCACGCGCATGATGGGAAACCGTGTGCGTAAATATGCAAAATAATATACTAAAATAAGCTAAAATATAATAATACATAAGTACTAGAACACTGGTTAAATTATGAATGAAATTTATTTGGTAAAACGTGAGGATCAGTGTAATATATGAGATGCGACATTATTTGTAAACTCCAGATATTGTAGAATTTTCCTCTTGCAGATAGTGAGGGAACAGCTGCCTCTACAGAATTCCTTGCCTAGAGAAGAAACAGAGGGATGAAACACTCCAAAAGAAATGCCATTCGCAACCATTTTATCACCATAGAAACCAGCTTTCAAGCACTTTTTACTGTAGTAAGATCTACAGTAAAACTCATAAGTACTTTAAACACCAAGCTTCCGCAACTAAAAGTATATATTACATTTTTAATAAGAATTGAATTATTAATGACTTTTAAGCGTAGAACATTGGCACTCATCAGAGACAAACTATTGATCACATCTCTCAGAACTGCACCACATTCAAAATTGACTAGGTTATATATCCTGGATCACAGACGAAATCCATTATTGCAGTGGCAGCATTTTGTACAATAAGTCTATGAAAATATTTTTCAAGAAGCAAGAAAATAATCAAAAAGACTAATTTTCATCATTATTGGGGAAACATGCTATTCCTTTTAACTTAAATCTATTTAGTAAAATTCATGAATCATTTTGTCACCTTCAGTGGAATAGTTAAATGAAACTACAGTACTATACGAGGCTATGTTTATATACAAATATTGTATATAAAGTTAATGTATTTAGATTGCTTTAACCCCTTGAGGACAGAGCCCATTTTGGCCTTAATGTCTGGGCCAAATTTCTGAATTCTGACATGTGTCACTTTATGTGGTTATAACTTTGGAACGCTTTTACTTATCCAGGCCATTCTGAGATTGTTTTCTCGTGACACATTGTACTTCATGACAGTCATAAATTTGAGTCAATATATTTCACCCTTATTTATGAAAAAATCCCAAATTTACCAAAAATTCTGAAAAATTAGCAAATTTCCAAATTTCAATTTCTCTACTTTCAAAATACACCGTAATACCTCCAAAAATAGTTATTATTTTACATTCCCCATATGTCTACTTTATGTTGGCATCATTTTGTAAACGTCATTTTACTTTTTTAGGACGTTAGGAGGCTTAGAAGTTTAGAAGCCATTTTTCAAATTTTCACCAAATTTTCCAAAACCATTTTTTTTTAACACCAATGCAGATATAAAGTGATTTTGAGGGTCTTACATAATGAAACCCACCATAAATGACCCCATTTTAGAAACTACACCCCTCAAATTATAAAAAACTGCTGTTACAAACTTTGTTAACCCTTGAGGTGTTCCACAAGAATTAATGGAAAATGGAGGTGAAATTTCAAAATTTCACTTTTTTCGTAGATTATTCATGTTAATATTTTTTTTCTTGCAACACAGCAAGGGTTAACAGCAAACTAAACCTCAATTTACATTGCTCTGATTCTGCAGTTTACAGAAATACCCCATATGTGGTGGTAAACGTCTCTATGGGTTTGTGGCAGTGGTCAGAAGGAAAGGAGCGCCATACGGATTTTGGAGGCAAAATTTGCTAGCGATGTCAGCAGTTTCAAGCAGAGTATCAGCTGTATGCTGATACTCTGCTTGAATAACGATCAGCCATCCTGAAAGATCGTTGCGGGCGGCACTCGCGGCAGCCGCCCGCACGTTGCAGGTCTCCCCCCCCCGCCTGCCCATCTGCCCACCCATCTGCCCACAGCTAATCAGGGGGGCGGGGGGACACCCTGACCTCCCCCTAATTACTGACACTCGGCGGGGATTCGCTAGAATAGCGCTATCCCCGCCGAGTACCCCTTGCCTGCTGTGAATGGCTGGTCTGAATAGACCAGCCATTCACAGCGATCGCCTTTATGGGGGGTGCACGGCACCCCCCGAGGCCTTCGCTATGGGTGGCTGGGTGCCCTAAACAGCACCCATTACAGCATTTAACCCCCCCTGCACTGAGCAGGGGGGGTTTAAATGCAAGACGTACCGGTACGCCCTGTAGCACGAACTACCTCGTGCTCAGGACGTACTGGTACGTCCAATGTCGCCAAAGGGTTAAAGCAGTTTTCCACTTTATTTTTAAAAGTGTAATGACTTGATGACCTATCTTCTGTCCTATCACCAGTACTCACCAGTACTCACCATAAAATGGCGCTGGGCACGTTTTTACACAACACATTGGAAACGAATGTCCAAAAGTTATGATCGTTTGAAAACAGATTTGTGAAATTTGGCCCAATATCCAGTAACACATGCTGGTGAGGTCTGTATGTCCTGGATGCTGCTGCCTTCACTGGCTCTCATGTATCTGCTTCATCCCAGAATTGATTTCTTCTTCTGCAACTCACAAGGTATCTCTTGTCACTTGAATTGAAAGACACTGATGCTAAAGGGCCTCTGACAGCCACTAATGCTGCTATTTCTAACACTAACAAAATAGGAGATCTAGAGAGCTGTCAGAAAACAGGTATAGTGCTTTGATGGATTTAGGGGAGATTCTGAAGGGCAGTCGGCTAGGTAGAGGACTGACCCACACTCTGCAGAGGCAGATGGTAGGCTTTTTTTAAATGAAGACTGCTTTGCATTTAGTTGTTGCATGTTGCATTTACGAAGCAAATGGACAATAACTAAAAATTCAGTGCCAATATGATCATAGCCTTTAAACTTTTAATAAATAATAATAATCATCTTTATTTATATCTTTAATTCAGGGGTTTGTGTACAGACAATCATAAATAACATAGCAACAGACATGTCAATAATTACAACAAGGGGAATGAGGATCCTGCTCGCAGAAGCTTACAATCTATGAGGAGATAAGGGTGACACAAAAGGTAAAAGTGCTTGTTTTGTAAAATGGTCCAGCCATCTTGGGAAAATAGGGGAACAGATATAGAGCTCTATGAGGCAGTCACTAGCTAATATATGAAGTCCTTCTGAGTGGGGTGGAGAGTTTGGTGGAGGATCAGGAAATGATAGATGGTCTATATACTGTATGGTGCGGAGTTAGATCAGGGGATGTGATAGGCCAACCTAAAAAGATGTGTTTTGAGAGAGCGCCTAAAACTGTGTACATTGTGGTTTAACCTAATTTCTTGGGGTAGGGCATTCCAGAAAACTAGTGCAGCTCTGGAGAAGTCTTGTAGCCAGGAGTGAGATGTTCGGATTATGGTACAAATCATTCATAAGTCGGCTGAATGGAGAGCACGGGTAGGGTGATAGACGGAGATGAGGGACGAGATGTAGGGGGTGCAGCACTGTGCAGGGCTTTGTGGATGAGAACGAACAGTTTAAATTGGATTCTCTACTGTATGGGCAACCAGTGGAATGACTAGCACAGGGTGGAGGCATCAGAGTAGCGGTTGGACAGGTAGGTGACTCTGGCTGCTGCGTTGAGAATAGATTGGAGAGAGGAGAGTCTGGTGAGGGGGAGGCCAATTAATAGTGTGTTACAATAATCAAGGCTCAATGAGAGTTTTTGTTGTTTTCATAGTGAGAAAGGGGCGGATTCTACAGATGTTTTTGAGGTGCAGGCGACATGAGTAGGCGAGACTGAATATAGGGGGTGAAGGAAAGATCAGTGTCAAATGTCACACCGAGACAGCGGGCGTGCTGCCTAGGAGTGATTATGGTGTTGCACTCTGAGAGGGAGATACCAGGTTTTGGTAGGTTAGTTGATGGAGAGAACACAAGAAGTTCAGTTTTAGAAAGATTTAGTTTCAGATAGAGAGAGGACATGATATTAGAGATGGAAGAGAGACAGTCACTGGTGTTCTGTAATACAGCTGGGGTAATGTTGGGGGATGAAGTCTATAGTTGTGTGTCATCAGCATAGAGATGGTACTGGAAACCAAATCTGCTGATGGTCTGTCCAGTTGGGGCTGTGTAGAGAGAGAAGAGGAGAGGACTGAACCCTGAGGAACCCTGAACCCTGAGGAACCCCAACAGTGAGAGGGAGAGGAGAAGAAGTGGAGCCAGCAAATGATACACTGAAAGAACGGTCAGAGAGATAAGAAGAAAACCAGGAGAGGGCAGTGTCCTTTAGGCAGTGTCCAGTTCTGGACACTGGTGAGTAGGAGATGATGGTCTACAATGTCAAAAGCTGCAGAGAGGTCAAGGAGAATGAGCAGAGGGTAGTCACCGTTGTGTTTTGCTGTCAGGAGGTCATTTGTCACTTTGGTGAGGGCTGTTTCTGTCGAATGTAGGTTGCGGAAACCAGATTGTAATAGTGATAGTGGATCAAGGAGGGAGTGATCAGAGAGATAGTGGATGAGGCAAGAGTAGACCAAATGCTCCAGGAGCTGCAGGGAAGATTGGAGACTGGTCTGTAGTTAGCTGTGCAGGATGGGTCAAGAGATGCTTTTTTTTAATAATGGAGTAATGATGAAGTGTTTGAAAGAGGAGGGGAAAATACCAGAAGAGAGGGGGAGGGTGAAGATTTTTGTTAGGTGATTGGTGACAGACGGAGAGAGAGACTGGAGTAGGTGTGAGGGAATGGGGTCAAAGGGACATCTGGTGGTTCTTCCGTGACTGGTTCAAATGTGGACAGTGAGCCGGAGGAGATGGGGAGGGGAAGGGTATCAATAACAATTAGGGGCTGGGAGCTGATTTCATGCTGGATATTTTCTCTGTGAAGTAGGCAACGAGGTCTTCAGCAGAAAGGTCTGTGATGGGTGTCTGAACTTTAGGACTGAGGAGGGAGTGGAAATTGCCAGAGTTTTTTTGGGGTTGTTGGACAGTGAGGAGATTAGGGTGGTGAAATATGTCTGTTTGGCAAGGCGGAGGGCAGAGTTATAGATTTTTAGCATGAATTTGTAGTGGAAGAAGTTCTCTGGTGTAAGAGTTTTTCTCCATAGGCGTTCAGCACTCCACATGACATCATCGCAGGTCCTGGTTTTCAGAGCTGTCAGCAATGTGGTAATGATTTCTGCATTGTAAAGTGTGCCGCTCATGTCCGCCCGCTCGCTTCCACAGACACGGAAGTTGAACAGCATCACTGAAGCGGAGGGCCCCTTAGACGATGTTGGCCCTGGGCAATTGCCCAGTTTGCCCCCCACCTAACGCCGGCCCTGCTCTTGCTTCCCCATAGACTGTGTCTATATTTATAGGAAATGTGATCATAGAACTAGAGGTAATTTAGCTCATTAAACAATGAATCACTTAGGCAAGACAATTTTCTCTCTATTTGCAAATTTATGAAACTCCTAAAAGAGAGACTTCCCTCTATTAACTCATAATTTCATTAATTTATTTCCTGTGGCTTATATAGCACCAAAACATCCCACAGCAGCCATCACTACGCCCTGTCCCAAGTAGGGATCATAATCTAATTTCCCCTGTCTTAGACCAAGTTCACACTTTAGTTTTGGTCAGTTATTTCCATAAGTTATTGTGATTCAAAACCAGTAGTGAAGCCTATCTAGAACTAAGGTATAATGGAAAGATCTGCACCTGTTTGGTGTTTTTGACTCAAACCTGGTTTTGGCTCACAATCACTGACCAAATAACTGAAGTGTGAACTTGGCTTTAGATGCACAAACTTACTAAAGTTAATATCACAGAAGCAAAAAATGAATCTACCAGTATGCTTAGTATGTAGGATTCATCTTGCCCTAATGGGTCATTTAACAACCCTTGTAAATTCTGCAAGAACATAAATATTGTTTCCATTGGCTTTGCTCATAAAGGAAAAATATAGTGATGGGTATTCATTATGTTAATGGACTTATTTTTTTACTTTTAGCATGATATATATACATGTGGCACATGTTCTTTTCATTTTGTAGTTTTCCTTTTTGAAATTCCATGAAAAACATACACAGAAACGCCACACTTCATAAAAGGTAGTTCCATGGAATTAATGGTTAGAAATAGCTTTTATTTTTTTTACATGAAACCCTCACAATAATCTTTTGCCAACAACTGCAATGAATGTCACTCTTGGTTTTTAGCTTCAGGGCAGGGAAGATGAAGAAGGGTCAGATGAACCCAGACAGGACCCTGGTCATGCCAAGCAATGTAAGATCCCAAGCAGGGAAGCCATATGTATTCTGAGCTTGTACATTGATAATCTGTGAAAGAGAGAGCAAAGAGAGCTATAGCTTATCTTCAGACAGACAATACAGCTAGTTTAGGGTCAAACAGGTACAGTGTTAGAGAATATAATAGGTTGTTAGTTGGTTTTTCCTCAGGATAGGTCATTAGTAGGCTTGAGCGAATCAAGCTTCGGATCATAGATCCAAAGTTGATTAATTAAAAAATGTTAATGCTGTTTCCATACGGCATTAAAATGTATTGGCTCCATGGAGCCAAACTTCGTCTCACGAGACTTCATAGTCACGAGACTATGGTATTCCTATCTGCGTATTTAAAAACATTTTAAAATAGGAATCCAAAGTGGGCTTTGGTACCCAGGTACCAGCCAGTACTAAAGCCTATTTTGGATTCCTATTTTAAAATGTTTTTAGATACACAGATATGAATACCGTAGTCATTCACCGAAGTCTCGTGCCAATTTGGGGCGAGACGAACTTTGGCTTTACAGAACCAATATATTTTAATGCTAATCTATGATCCAAAGCTCGATTCGCTCAAGCTTAGTCATCAGTATCTGATTGCTGATTAGCTTTTCCTAGGCCAATAACAAGATATTCATCGGTCACATGGCCTAGACGCAGCTCAGTCTCATAGAAGTGAGCTGAGCACAATACTAAGCAGAGCTGCGAGAAGACCCAGGCGTTCACAGAAGTGCGTATCCAGAGGGTAGATCATTAGTTATAAAGTCTTGGGAAAAAACAAATCACTGAAGAAATTATTTCAAAAGGTTTATGTCTAAATTGTAAATACAACACTGCCTAAGAAGACGTTTAAAAAGAAAAAACAACAAAGATTTATTAAGGTATTCTACTTATAAAATCGATACCAAGAGGAGACTGAAATCCTGATGATGGGATAACGAGGGCAGGACAACTGTACTGCTGGGTGTGGTGTATCAGCTTGGTAAATATCTGAGCGTCCAAAATATAATCCTACCCACAGATATATGCTGATCACCCACAAGACATATCCAACCATGGCTACAATCACGACCCTTGCATCAAACACACTCTTGTTCAGGTTATGGGCAGTAAAATGATATTCAGCTGACCCAAATGATAGTGTGGATGGCAAGTGGCCGCAAAAAGGGGGGCTGACTGGGGTCTCAGACAGACAATGCTGACACGTCCAGCCAATAAATCGCATGGATTGTGAACCCCAGTACCCCTAAACAAATGTTTTCCTTGCACTAAGGTCTATTCATAATGCGCTGCTATACCCCTACATGCTCGGCGCGTTTCACTTATCGGCTCATCAGGAGCAGGGTGTAAACTAAAGCAGACAACAGACAAACACATAAAGGGCCGACCGCTTCTGATGATGAAGTGGCGGCACCGGCGATGGTATGGCCATACTTTAGTTTACACCCAGCCGATAGGTGAAACTGTTCACTGTTCCCTAAAAATAAAATAACAAACTTTTATTCTGTGAGTCAAAACAATTATGGCGATACTTAAATGTATATATATTTTTTAAATGTTTTACTACTTAAAAACCTTTGGAAAAACATTTTTTCCTTTGAATCACCATATTGTGACACCCATAACTTTTTTAAATTTCAGTCTACAAGGTTGCATGATTTTATGTTTTATACTGAGCAAGCTGTAGATTTTATTAGTACATTTTGATCACTTTTTATAAAAAAAATTTTGGAGAGTGAAATAGCCAAAAAACACTGAATCAGCCCTTTTTTAATTATATCTAGAGATGAGTGAAGTTTAGAAAAATTCGATTCGGACGACTTGCTGAAGTTCGTCAAGAAATTTGATTTGTTAAGTTTTGATTTGTCACAAATCGCAATAAATCTGGTTTACCCAGGCCATTCTGCCTAATCATATGCATCCCACTTGGTGGCCCAATCTCAGTGTGGAGGCTTAGAACTTAGAACTGCAGGGAGAGTGTAGGGAGAGTGTATCGTCGTGTACATTACGTTCTAGTGTACCTGCATTCATAGTTAATTCACTCAGCAGGTACTGTGCCGTCAGTTTTACAGGTAGTTGTAATTTATCATCATCTACATCACTGTGCAGGGCATCAAGATTCATAGCAAATCCCTAGAAGCAGCAGAAGCATAGTGGCCCCATGACAGAGTGGGGATGGTGGCAGCAGCGGCAGTAGTAGCCCCATGCAGCAGCAGCGGCAGTAACCATGACAATAATGGCCCCATGAGTGGGGATGGTGGTAGCAGCAGCAGTAGTGGCCCCATGACAGAGTGGGGACAGTGGCAGCAGCAGATTTGGCAGTAACCATGATAAAAGTGACCCCATGACAGAGTGGGGAGGGGGGCAGCAGCAGAGGCAGCAAGGCTGTGTTAACATCACTGTTTATGTTTCCATTCTTCTTATCCATCAGAAGAACATAGACCAAAAAACAATCCTGTATTTTGAGCATCCATAAAGCATCTTTCTGACGGTTAGTATTTTGTCAGTGTTTTGCATCAGTATTTTAACAGTAATTGTAAGCCAAAAACAGGAGTGGGCCCAAAACAGAGGAAAAATGTAAAGAAATTATTTGTATCTCATCTGTTTTTTGGACCAACTCCTGTTTTTGGCTTACAGGTTATGATCAAATACTGATGCAAAACATTGACCTAACACTGACTAAAAGAACATATTAGCTACAATGAATTTGGATTGAGTTGGTAGAGTGATTTGTGTGGTTCATTTCGATAACCAACGGGACTTCTCGATACTAAGTAGTTATTTGACCCCAGGTGTTCAAATAACCAGCAACAGCCCCTGTTTGGTTTATTATATGACAGCTACTTTTCAGGCTCCTGCACCTTATGGCAACAATCTAGCTGCCAGCTTTTATCCATCTACCAAAATCAGCCCATCTGGCTTTGACCCAAATGTTGAAAGCAAAATACTTTCAGGTCCTTATGGAGGGATTGACATAGGTTAACATTTTGCTTCACTGCACAGTGACGTAGAATTTGTTTAAAATTTGTTGTGGCTGTCTGTGACGCAGAATAAAATTTTCCATAACAGAACGAAGCAGCTAGTAATGATGAATTTGGGTCCAGGTGGTGGAATAATTTGTCTGGTAATACCGTCATAATTCCGACCATAAACGCTTGCAATAACGACGCCAACTATTTTTTTTTCACTAAAAGAACGTATTAGCTACAATGAATTTGGGTCGAGTTGGTGGAGCAATTTGTGTGGTTCATTTCGATAACCAAAGAGTCTCCTCTGTGCTAACTAGTTATTTGACCCCAGACGGTTAAATAACCAGCAACAGACCCTGTTTGGCTAACATATTATAGGGCAGCTACTAGTTTTCAGGCCCCTGTCCCTTATGGAAATAATCCAGCTGCCATATTTGATCAGCCACCAAGTTAGACCCACTTGGTTTTAAACCAAATACAAGGAGCTATTTGACCCCAGGCAGTCCGTGTCCAACATCTTCTAAGTACAATTGGTGTTCAGCAATAACAGGGCTGTGATGCCCTTAGATGTCCGGGGGTAAAACCAGTATATTTATGTCGGTACCAGGCATTTAAAAATGACACCGTGGCTGCTGGGTATCTTCTGTTTTGAAGAGTAGACACCCGGCACTAATGACTGGTCGTAATGGCGGTCGCGAACTTGTAACCCTTGAGATGCCATTACCCTAAGGCCTCATGCAGACAGTCGTGGAGCACAGTGCGTGAAAACCCGGACTGTGCTCCTGCTGAATGCAGTAGCGCACGGCGTCACGAAGCGCATTGTATTGCATTGTATTTATTTTCCTTTCCTTGTGCATTTAGCCATAGCAACGTGCACCTGCGCACTGGGATGTGCTGACTGAAATACATCATATCTCTATAGCATTTTGTGCTTTATCTGGTTAGCAGTGTGCCGTTGCATTGTATGTATTTTCCTCCCCTTGTGCAATCAGCCATAGCAACGTGCACCTGCGCACTGGGATGTGCTGACTGAAATCCCCTTTTTTCCTTTGTAAGTTTGTACTGGAGGTGTGGCTACTCCATTTGGTCATGCACTCCTGACTAGCCCGTCTACCCCATAGGTTGATTTTAATTAGTGTAACTATAAAGCCAAGTGGACTTGGCATGCATGTTGGTACCTGCATCCCTGAATTAGTGGAGGTCTTTGAAGCACCAGAAATGGCAAAAGGCAGAGTGGATCCAGCATGCATGTGGAACCAACACCCTCTGATTATACGGAAGCCAAGGTTGGCATATAACAGGTAGGAAATAGTGTTAGGTTCCCATCCTACAGAGATCACCTTGACGATTTGGTGGACGGGCCAAGATAATTTTGTACAAAATATATTTGCCAAGAATATCTAATTTACTAAACAAGCATAGCATTAGCTTCAGAATACCTCATATCACAATGGCATTTTGTGCTTTATCTGGTTGGCAATGTGCCGTTGCATTGTATGTATTTTCCTTTCCTTGTGCATTTAGCCATAACAACGTGCACCTGCGCACTGGGATGTGCTGACTGAAATCCCCTTGTTTCTTTGTCAGCAAAACTATCCCTAGCGCAATAGTACTTCCATGTCTCTCCCTATGTGCAGCTGACATAGAAACGGTGGTGACCGAGCAGGATTAGGCCTTTAAAGGGCTGTGACATCACAGGTGGTGTATAGCACCCCTACACTTACTTTCACTTTGTAATGTGCACCCGCCGTTTTAGGAAAAAATCAGATTTTTTTTTACCATGAAACACCAGAAATGTCGGCTTCATAACAAATCAAACTTTTCTTAAACATGCAAACTTGTTAAAGAGGGTGATTTTAATTTTTAAAGGAAATGTGCCACCAAAATTTTTTCTGCCAGTTAGAACCAGATATAACACATTATTTTTAGATTTTATTAATTCTATTCCCTGAACATGATTATGGGGGTGGTCATCTTTCCTGAGCTGTTCTTAACGGCATTTAGAAAGCATTAAAAAAATTGCCTTACGGCAGCCCCATGGTCCATAGACACAATGGTCAGGAAGGGACCTCATTGACTTCTATGGCGGAGTTTATTAGGCATGCTTTGTGCCCTGTGCAGAGGTCATTGTACAAGGAATGAATAGATGAGCTCTGACAATCACCTATTGTGACTGGTGGATCCTGTCTTTTCTTATACAATGGTGATATCATTATAGGCAGGATTAGAATGGACTGCACTAATGTGATCTGTACAGACTAAGAAGGGGTGCCAATTATAAGACATAGTGGCCAGTGCAAAAACTGCAGGATTTTATGGTGTTTCTTTTAATGTAGTTAGTGAAATGGAAAATTCAAAATAACATCAACATTTCCTTTAATGTTCAAGTTTTTCAAAATTGTATTGCAAAAATTCTATTCATCACATAAATACTTCCTTAAAGGGGTTCTCCGAGTTATAAATATTGATGACCTATTCTCAGGATAGGTCATCAATATCAGATCGGCAGGGGTCCAACACCCGGCACCCCCGCCGATCAGCTGTTTGAAGAGGAGGCGCGCGCCGTATCAGCGCTGCCTCCTCTTCAGTGTTTACATGCTGGCCGACTCGGGGGTAGTGGTGAGTAGGTGTAATTACACCTCACCGCCCGATTCATTTCTATGGGAAGAATCGCTCCCATACAAGTCTATGGAAGCGATTCTATTCATAGAAATGAATGGGGCAGTGAGCTGTAATTACACCTACTCACCACTACCCCCGAGTCGGCCAGCATGTAAACACTGAAGAGGAGGCAGCGCTGATACTGCGCGCGCCTCCTCTTCAAACAGCTGATCGGCGGGGGTGCCGGACCCGTGCCGATCTGATATTGATGACCTATCCTGAGGATAGGTCATCAATATTTATAACTCGGAGAACCCCTTTAAAGGGGTTTTTAGATAGTTTGATACTGATGGCCTATCCTCAGGATAGCTCATCAGTATCTGATTGGTGGGGGTCCTTCTCACAGCTTACTAAGCACAGCCGCATTCACTTCACTGGGGCTGAGAACGATATCTAGCACAGCTGCTTTACAATGTACGGCACGGAGAAGGACTCCCACCAATCAGATAATGATGACCTATCATGAGGATAGGTCATCAGTACCAAACTCTAGGAAAAACCCTTTAAACATAGACCACTGTGAAAAGTGGGGAGGATCACAAAATGTTTCAAATTTAACCAAATGTCGCAGATGCCCTGACTTGTGACTTTTTTTAGACCACAAAACTGATGTATCTGATTTGGTAAAAGTCCCCCTTAGGCTTTTGCCCAAAACCAAACCAGTTATTTGGCACAGTGGGTCCACACTCACTGATCTGTGATTCCAATTAAATGCCATGGCTATCACTATTTGAATTGCTTGGTGGCAGACCAACTTATGGTGGTGGGGGGCTGATATTGGGGGTATTATGTCAATGGTTTTATCTCACATAAGATGTAACGAATGTCATATCTTAATGGAATAATATTTATTTCTCTTCTCGTGCTTTGCGTGGGTGTCCTCCTACACTTAATAAAAAATACAGTGATAGATTAATTGGCTTCATATGAAAAGCCATAGCGTGTGTATGCCTAAAACAGAGAAATGAGATTAGTTCCTCTGTGAACAGGGACGGGTGTCAGTGATTACTATCTATGTACACCACTGCAGAATATTTTGGTGCTATATTAAAATTATAAATCAAAATAAAGCACTTCAGATTATTAACTGTGAGAGTGCCTCTCCAGGCAAACTCTCCTGCTCGAACTGACATTCAGCTTATGTCCACATGGCTAAAATCTGCCACTGATTTGACAGAGCTAAATCAAAACCTCACCAATAGTTTCCCCATTGACTTTAATGTTACCTTGTGCACAGTGTAAAATTGTAGAGATTTTTTCAGTATTTGGAGCACACTCTATTTGGTAGTTAGGGAAATGATGCAACAGAGATAGTAATTGATTAAAAAATATGTTTATTGGTCTAGGGCATAAAAAAAAAAAAAAAAAAAAAGAATTACCCGGAACACCTACTTACAAGTTCATTAGATAAAGTTAGGGAAATAAATAGGAGAACTTTCTTTGAACAAAAGACTCTGAAGGACGATAAGGTAGAGCAAATAAGAATAATCCTCCCATTTAGCTCTCAATTCAGGAAAATTGAATACTCCATTAAAAAACACTGGCACATACTGAAAAATGACAAAACAGTAGGCCCCACTTTACCGGATCACCCACCCATCACATACACCAAAGCACCTAACCTTAGTTTGAAAGTCGCACCTACAATAAAATGAAAACACAAAACTGGTTGTTTACCAAAGGATTCTTTAGATGTGGAGGATGCACAAACTGTCAGATTACGCGATTCACCAAAAAGACCACGGAAGTAAAATCAACTACAAACCACCATATACACACCATTGAAGAATGTAT
Organism: Rhinella marina; assembly: GCA_900303285.1. NCBI lineage: Eukaryota > Metazoa > Chordata > Amphibia > Anura > Bufonidae > Rhinella > Rhinella marina. The sequence continues at coordinate 44,736 of ONZH01014649.1, forward strand.
TACATGTGACTCCGTAGGTGTAGCCTACCTCCTACAATGCCCATGTGGGAAACAGTATATTGGAAGGACGAAAAGGACCCTAAAAAAACGTATATCGGAGCATATAAACAATATCAAAAAAGGCTACCTATTACACTCGGTATCAAAGCACTATAAAGAAGTCCATAACCAAGACCCCACAACCCTCACATTCACAGCACTCGACAAGGTCACAAGACACTGGAGAGGGGGAGACTACATCAAGAGTATGTCTAGACTTGAGGCCCGCAGAATCTTTGAATTTGATACAATCATACCTAGAGGACTGAATGCAGAAATGGAAGTATTTGGTTTCCTGTAGGATATCAGTCGTTATAGGGGCGGGTGCCCTTTAGGGACGACTGTCATAGTCCGGCTGTATAATTACCAGCACTATGACGCCCTCCCTGAGAGGCCCCCGCCCCAACTCTACTCCTACAGACAATGGCTTTACTTTATATAAATACAAGAACACTAAAACATACAATATAATATAAATATAACAATACTCACCCAAAGAGGACACCATCCAAGTCTTCTGTAACTAGAAAACAGATACAACTAATTGACATACACATACAAATGAAATAATACAATTCAGTATATAGGAATCCACAAAACATATAAAATGCGATTAACTACAGTTATATTTACTCAGAGGGACACCAGTCAAACAAAAATAAAAATATAAAAGAATATAAATAATCAATCCATAATAAATATAAATATACAGCCAAAATATACAATTCAATATATAAACACTCACATAATATAATAAAGAAAAATATGAATGAATTTCCTATACATCATATGAGGGATCTCCTATACATCATATGAGGGATATATCTCCTACATACATTACACACTAATAGAAGACTCACATTTTCTATACATATTTAATATATATCACCAAGGATACACAAGATTAATAATAGATGTTTTACATAAGAAATTTCCCTACAACTCTTCCATTGTCTCTGAATGTGACACAAATAATCTAAAGAAGAATTAATTCAAGTGAATAATCCACCATTCAATCCAGCCCCATCCATACCATAGACTTTCACACAAACTGGGAATGAAATTACAAACTCCTCCCATTTGATGCAGTTTCTCTATAAAAAGCAGAAAGATTCAGCAGAGTTATCAACCATTGAAAAAGGGGACAGTTTGAGATCCCCGAAACGCGTCTGGTGAGAACCTGCTGAAATAAACTCCATTGCAACAATACTGCCGACCACAAAGAACGTTCTGAAGAAAACTAGAACAACAAGATACAATTTTTTGACTTCAATTTTTTTACTTCAATTTTTTGACTTCTCTTTCTTTGACTTATATTCTATTCTCCACAAGAAACCTGGTGAAACTAATCGATACGGCCGGAGCAACATCTATCTACACCACCTATTCCCGGCACTTCCATTTTTTGAACTTTGGCGCGCAATTACCACGTGGGACGCCACGTGCAAGTCACACTGACTGGACACAGACGCGCGCAGCGATACACAGCCAGGAACAGACGCGCGCTGTGGAATATATCACATTGGGCAGAGCTGGGACCCAAATGTCCGGAGGAACGGCCACCACTGCTTCACATCTAGATTGGTAACGTACACACTACATCTATGTACTGATCTAAACAACGATATGGTATAACCAACAGCCACCAACGCAGTGGATATCTTGTTACAATTGAATGAACATTGGAGACAGTGTGTCACTATCAACAGTTGCGGACTGTACACCGATCCACTGCTCATCTACTAGTTTCGTATATTGTGACACTTTGGTATAATCAACCCTGTCTACACCATTTCTTTGAATTATACCATTCCTTTGAATTAACCCTATCTCTGAACTAATTTACCAGCAGGAAAGAGACTACAACATATGGAACGATCTTATATTACTCATTTTTTGTTATTATTTTTTTTATTTTTTTAACTTTGATTCCTGCATATATATATATATATATATATATATATATATATATATATATATATATATATATTCTTTTACACATTATTTTAATATTTTTTCTATTTTTTCTTTTCCTTTTTTAAATAGTATTTTTTTTTATGCCCTAGACCAATAAACATATTTTTTAATCAATTACTATCTCTGTTGCATCATTTCCCTAACTATCAAATAGAGTGTGCTCCACTAACTTTGTTATTATCTGTTTAAAATATCACGATTATTGGGTTTTAATCGCAAGTGTGAAGCACCTCGCATTCTATTTTCTATATTGGTGAGCCACTGAATATTTCTTTACTTTTTCAGTATTTGATTTGAAAAATGCTAGAGAAATGACATGTTACTTCTTGGAAGCAGATATGATCGTGGATTTGATCGAAGTTGATGGGGAAGCAGAGAAAACTCTACTAAATGCTCTTCTAAAACTCTTGTAGGAACTCCAAGACCTCCACCAACTTACAAAGCTGCCACTAAAAATGACCTGTTTTCAGCCATTAATCTGTTACTGATCTGCTACTGATTTTTTACGTAAAGATGAATAGAGCGGCAGTGTGTAGGCTCAGCTACATTCATTTGGAAGAGCCCAGCGGTAGGACCTCCACCTATCTAATAGTTATCCACTAGCCTGTGGATATATAAGGGATAACTTCAAATGAACATAATACTCCTTTAACCATCTGATCAAATCAAAGTTAAATTAAAATTGGAAAAACCAATAATTTCACTTTTTTGTTGCATAATGCATGCGACTTCAGTGCATTTGAATTCCTTAGTGATGTTACTCATATTTGCATTAAGGGTCAGTAACATTTTTCCCCTTCATGTTCCAATCCAGAGGTCAGAAATGGATTCTCTGGTGGTGCCGTCAGTGATGGGTACCAGTCTGCTGTATCCCCAAACTTCACAGGATATAGGAATAAACTGCAGCACTCCCAGGTCTTTAAATAATTCTGTTTACTCACCACAATGCTTAAAAAAGACCATTTGTGGTCGAAACGTCGCACTAAGTGATGAATAAACAGAATTGTTTGAAGACCTGGGAGTGCTGCAGTTTATTCCTATAGCCTGTCCAATCCAGATGTCATACATTTTTTATTTTTCATCATTTTAGCAGTGTAAGACCTTGAATTTTATGGGACGAGTTTTAGTTTTTATAGTAACTATTATGGGGTACATATAATGTATTAAATAACTTTTTTTTGGAGGGGGAAGCTAATAAAATAGCAGTTTTAACAATGTTTTTTGCTCTCAGCATTCAGTATTATGTTGATGCCAAATGTATATAGATTTTATTATGTTCTACTACTTGCACAATAAAACTTTTTTTTTCCGCTGAATTCCAATACCCATAATATTTTTATGTTTCTGACTATGTAACTGGGCTTTTTGGGAGGATTATTTGTTATTTTCATTGGTACCATTTTTGATTGCATTTTATTCTGTGTTTGGCAGGTGAGATGAATAGAAAAGAGCAATCCTGGTATGTATTTTTTTTATTATTTTCTCACTGTGTTCTCTGTGTCCCACAAAAATGTATTACATTTGTAATACTGGTCTTTACGCATGCAGCGTATCTAGGGTTGCCAAGTTTCCCAACAAAAAATACCAGCCAAATTTACACGGAAAAAAAGGGGTTTGGTTTTAGGTGTGCCTTAAAGGGTCCGACACCATGGACCCCCACTGATCAGCTCGCTTGCAGTAGTGACGTGGCCTTCTCTCAGTTTTTTTCTAGGAAAAGTTGATTCAGAGGAAGGCAAAAACCCTCATGAGGTAAAAGCCAATTTTCCTCATTTTAGGGGAAAAAGCGTTTTTCTTCACAATTCTAGTGTTCGGGGGCTTAACTAGCCCTCTTGGGGTTCAGTCAGTCACTCCAAATTATCCAGAACACGTGTGCACACCGATAAAGTACAAGAGACCAACTTAGTGTTCAGTATCAAGTTCTTAGCTCGTGCTCTCCGCCCCTAGCCTCTGAGCATCCTTTATTTACACAGACATATTTATACATCACAGGAAAAGGGCGTAAGCATGCAAATAGCAAACTACATATGCATCATTCTTGTACTCATATGTGTTCTTGATTGGAGAGAAGTCTCACACCATCCTTCGTCACTACCCTGAAAGTGTGATATGGCTAGGTGCTGATAAGAGTACAGGCGCCATCTTGGACTTGTTGCATCAGCCAAAATATATATATTATATGCAAGCTTTATAAAAGGTTACAAAGTATAAAAGTATGAAAGTATAAACGTATAAAAAGGTACATTGCTCTTGTCTTGTCACATTAATCAGGACACTACATCCACGTCATCCAGGAGACGTGGGAAACTCAGGATTTGCAGATAATAGAATACATTACATCAGGGCCATATACCTGAACAGTCCCCCCTAAATACTGATGTTTTCCACGTCTGATCCTACATGTAGGTGACCTTACCAGAGGGAAAGGGAGTTGGATTTCTTCACCAGTTTGAGACCAATGACCCCTAGATAGGACATCACCCTGTGCAGCTGGACTTAACTGGATCAGGACCACCAATGTCCCTACTCTAATAACATGGTTCTGTAAGATGGGGAAGGAGTTATTCTCCGGACTCAAATCCCGCTACCACCTGATCTTTTGCTTTGAACTCAGTGTGTCCAAGCTCTCAGCTGGCTTTCCTTTGAGCTTCACTGATGTGCTTGGGGTTAACATCACTTGTAATGGACCATCAAACCATGGTTTAAGGACTTTTCAAACGTGTCTTTTTAGCAGCACCCAATCTCCAGACACAAGTGGGTGGGTTCCTAGTACCTTATAAGGATCTGGAAGTGAAGCAAAAACTCGAGAATGTATTTTAGTCAAATGCTTGTGAAAACTAATCACATAATCTTTCAGGCAACCATGTTGCATCTGGAGCTGCTGTGGGAAATACAATCCTGTTCTGGGGCTGATCCCAAAAAGGACCACAAAGGGACTAAGGCCTGTTTTACGGTTAGGGGTATACCTTACTGAAAAGAGGGCTAACGGCAGGCACTCTGTCCATGGCTTATCAGTCTGTGCCATGGCTTTTTTGAATCGTTAGCTTTAGTGTCCCGTTCAGTTCTTTCCTACCCTACCGCTGCTTTGTGGATGGTACGAAGCACTTCAGGCTTGTTCTACATCTGAAATCTTAATCACCTCTTGCATCACTTCACCTGTGAAGTGAACACCTGTGTCACCTTCAATGGCCTCTGGTACCTTGTACCTGCATACATCTTCGGCCATAATCTTCTTTGCTGTGGTCTAGACTGTGACCTTAGGTACCGGGTATGCTTCTGGCCATCCTGAAAACAAGTCATCACACATCTATGCATACAGATCCACCTTGGGTAATTGAACGTAGTCTGCAAGTGTTAAAACGGATACAAGGGACGAGGTGTGTGTTTTTGAGGTACCGTAACCACCTGACCCACGTTGGTTCAGGGCACAAATCATACATCCTTTAGTATACCTGGCTGCTACAGTGCTGAACCCTGGGGCGTACCATGCGCTATGTACTAAATCACACAGCAGTTTTTGACTGGTGCGTCACTCCATGGGTTGCCTGTGCCATTGTGGGTTAGAGGGACCTGGGAAGGCAAAGTTTCCCTTGGAACTATGTTAGGCCTTCCTCCTTTGCAGTCCCCCCTTTTGACACCCACTGGTCCCTTTCCTCCTTCCCCGCCTAGTTCTGTAAGGTCTTAAGAACTCTCAGGGAGACAGGAGGAGTTATTTCAGGGACCTGAGCTGTGGCCACTAAGGCAGGGGTCTGCCTAGGCAATTTGGTAGCCATTTTGTGCCACCTGATCTGCCTTGGCTTTTCCCTTCGACTCCTCTGCGTCTGTTTCACAGTGGCCTTTTGTTTGTTTTTTATCACCGCCACTCAAGTTGGCAACATGAGGGCTTCCATCAGAGACCTCACCGCTTCGCCATTTTTGATGAGTTTACCAGAAGCGGTCAGGAAGTCTCTGGCTTTCCAAATGGGCCCATAGTCATGGACTCAAAGGCATACCTGGAATCAGTGTAAATGTTGGATTTATTAATTTTTTTTCTCTCTGCATATCTGCAAACCATCTCCAGAGTCTCTGGACTCTCTTCTTGAGCAGATATGTGGTGGTAAGGACTCTGCATTTTTTGTCTCATGTTTAGTCACCACTGCCCAACCTGTGTAGCACCTGCCATCCTGGCCATACCTCGATCCATCCACAAAGAGCACATGATCTGGATTATCTAATGGCTGACTTACCATATGGCCAAAATCCCAATGTCTCTTGTGACATTATCTGCAAACAGTTGTGAGGTGGCTCTTCCCTCCCCCCTAGCTCCAGAGGCAACAGGCTGGCTGGATTCAAAGTATTACACTTTCAAACAGTAACATTGTCAGGCAACAAAATGGAACACTATATTGTCAAATGGAGTATCAAAAAGATTTTTGGATTATACTTGTGTGAGGATTAATGTAATATCATGAGGAGCAGGCACTGTCACTTTGTGCTTCAGAACTATGTCAGAGCTTTTATCAAGCATGGCTTGTACATCTGCTACAGCTCTGATACAGAAAGGGGCACCTCTGGTCACGGGGTCAAGTTGGGCTGAGTAATATACCATAGGGCGTTGTTGCTGGCCATACAGTTATATGAGGACAGCTGAGGCCATTCACTTCTGTACAATACAATATAAATGTAATAATCTGATAGACCCAGTGCGGGGAAGCACCAAATTATCAGCTTTTGAACATAAAAGGCATCTACCGCCTCATCTGTAAAGTGGAAGGAGCTAGAGGACAAACAATCATAAAGAGGAAACAGGGCCCAAAAATGTCCTCAGTGCATTCACGTTTCTGGGAAAAGGGGCGTATTAAAAACTGTGGCTTCATTGACAGCATGTATCATCCGGTACTGGACGGGTTTTGCCCTTCTCACTTTCCTTTTTCTCAGGGTACTAAAAAGTGTTAGAAGGGGATACAATCTCCTTGATAATCCCCCCTTTTTTCATAAAGTCTCGGACTGTTTGAGATATGGCATCTGACTGTGCCACACTCAAGGGATACTGCAAGCAGGGCTTCCATCTCATCTTCTGGGAGTATGGACACAAAGATGGAACAGGGAGTTTTATCACTAACGGCCAACAAACAAAGTTCTTGGTCATTGAGGGCACCTGTTAGCTTCACAGTGCCATCCCCTAGTATGAGATGTTGGCACATACTTTTGCAAGCAAGTCTATACCCAGTAGGCAACGGGACGGTGTCACTGACCAGCAACCAGGCAAACACTTCTTGGTTAAGGGCAAATCTAACACGGATGGGTTCTGTTAAAGGGGAGTGTACTACTTTCCCATCCATTCCTATTCAAGGACTGGTATCCGTGGAGATTAAGTCAGGGGAGGACATGTTTGCTGTGCACAATCGTCTTGGCTGCCCCAGTATCAATCAAAAACGGGACTACTTCTTTATCACCCAGGGACGCCAACTGATATGGATGGCTCTCAACCGGAGCCTTAGGGTTTGTTTCTCTGCCGCAGATTAAAGAACACAGCAGAAACAAACCTTCTTTCAGGTTCTTGGAGCTCAAGGTTTCAGCTCAGCCAAAACTGCTACTCAGCTAGTAACTTCTATCCAGCAGAAATGACTACTACAATGCAGTGGAGCCCTGACAAGAAGTAGGTAAGATAAATCCATTTTCCTACCTTTTCTTTGGGGCTGCAGTCCCCTCCCTCAAGCAACGGTGCACCGCACTCTGGCAGTCTGATCCTTAGGCTACTGAAGTTACATTCCCTCAAGCCCACTCAGGGATATCACTGGAGGTAGACTTTAATCTGCTAAAATGTTTGAGGGCACAGCCGATACTGGATTGCCTGTTTCCTAATCTTGGTCTAACTTTCAGGCATCCTTTATTTTCCCTACATGCCTTTTCCCACTATTGCTTTCATTAGCTTGCTGATGTTCTTCACTGCCTGTCTACATTCTTTATTCCTTAAGCTACACTTTACCACAGGTGAGACCATTTCCATCACGATCCCCTCCTTTTGTGATTCTAGCATGGGCAGGACACATAGGACCAAGTACTTCACTTGACCTTGTATCAAATGCAGGACCTAACCTAACATCTTCACCCGGTTCCCCTTGACCTGGAGTCCTGAACACCTGCATCATCACAACAACCTGTTAGGAATCGAGCCGAAGTTGCCTCCAAGTGCTGACTTAATCCTAGTAACAGAAAAAACATAGAAGTCAAGTCATTTAATCTAATTAAACAATAATAACTAATTATAGGTATGTGCATATCCTTCATTTACTAAGTTGAGTACTCTTTGTGGTGCTACTCGCATCTATGTGCATTGTTTCCTACTTGTAGCCATGTCACGGAGAATACCAGTAACTAAGATGGCTGCTGGACGGGGACTGACGTTCCCTCAGTTAAGATGGCCACCTGGAAAGGAAGTTGCAGGAGTTAAGATGGCCACCGGAGTGGGAATGGGATTAGTTAAGATGGCTGCTGGAACGGAAATTGGGACGTAGGACATGCCATCTTGTGTGATAACTGGATACAAGAAGGTGAGCCGCGGGCGTGGTTTTGGCACTGACGTACTTTACAGGTCCACCCCTCTGAAGAGGAAGACCGAGGGGGCTAGTGATATGCAGGTGGATGTGTCTGCATCGGGAGCGCGGCAGGGTCCTCCTGCTCCATCTTAGGGGCTGTGCTGGTGGCATGTAAAAGTAATCATTTGTCTTTTCATTATACATTTCTGCCCAGACTAATTTCTTATATTTAATAATTTTCCACAGATGCTCACATTGTTTTTCATAACATTTAGAATATAATGTTGTAAATTCAAGGCCGTATGTCCAGTGTTCACTCCTTTTTTTTTTTTTGGCCTAATGCCAGCGCAAACACTTCCCTGTGATGATTTCTGAACTTAACCCTTAATTTGGCCTCATCATCACATCAGTAGAGCAGATTTCGCTCACAGTAAACTTGGCTGTGTGACCATCTACTAGTCGGTTCTCTAGCAACACACAAGGTCAGATTTCTGGTTCACACAGACATAACATGTAACAAACATGACATTCAACGTAGAACAGACAGACTTAAAGAAACAATACTCATTCTCCTTTATCTCTTCACATTCCACCCAACCTTCTTTAGACAATTCTGCAGCAGTTCACAACCAGGCTTTGGAATCACTATCTTCCAGCAGTCCTTTCCTTTTTCAGACTAACTGCTGTCCTGTAAAACGCTTTTGCAGATTCTAACAAACCTTCATCTTCTAACGCTCCCTGAAAGTATCTAAGACTCGCTTCCACATACTCGGCTGTAATCTTCCCTCTGAGGGCATTTCAGCAAGTTTAAACAACTTCTTGACATCTTTCACGTACTTTTTCCCTTCACGAGTCCGTACCAGACTGACAGCATTCTGAGCCCCAGTCAGAAGACTGTGCTTTCTCTTGAACACTTTGAACATCTTTTAACAGTGCCCTATCAGTGCAGCTGCACACCTGACCTGAATGAATTGCCCTCCAATAACCAATAAACCACGGGGGGAGGTCAAAGAGAAAAAACACAGCGATTTCCCCAGGGGAAAGAGAAACACACTACGATTTCCCCCAATTTATGTATACACACGCCGACTCGAGCGGCTCAACTTCAAAACTTCACTTCGCCCGTGGGAGAGTTGCAACAATGGGCATGGCAATCACCACTCAGCGCACTAACTACTAACTATCTACCTGGTCCTGCGGACCCGGACAGCCCTTCTGACTGACTGTCCCCCGGTACACGCTAGTCGCAAACACCGATATATCATCTCCCTGGTCCCATGGACCCGGACAGCCCGTCTGACTGACTGTCCCCCGGTACGCGCTAGTCGCGACACCGGAATGATTATCTATCCCTGTTCTACCGTGTTCTCACAGACTCTGCTGTCAGTCTGGGTCCCTACTGTGATCTGACTGAATCCCCACGTGACCTTTTTACAAATATCTGAGGGGCTATAGATTCCGGAACCCCTGGCGGAGACCACCAGGCGTCTGGTCACATGACGTTTCACTGAGGCCCCACAAAACCTAAACCCCAGGCTACCACTACCCCCTCGAGCCACAGGCAAGTTATCACATACAGTGTATATGCAACTTACCGTGGTCAGTGAGGGTGATCAGGCCTCCTTCGGGAGGGAGTGGTTCCTGTGGCGTCGGTCGAGGGTTGGGACGCTGAGTCCTGGCGCTCCTTTCGGGGGCCCCACGTTGGGCGCCAACTGTTGGGGGGGCTTAACTAGCCCTCTTGGGGTTCAGTCAGTCACTCCAAATTATCCAGAACACGTGTGCACACCGATAAAGTACAAGAGACCAACTTAGTGTTCAGTATCAAGTTCTTAGCTCGTGCTCTCCGCCCTAGCCTCTGAGCATCCTTTATTTACACAGACATATTTATACATCACAGGAAAAGGGCGTAAGCATGCAAATAGCAAACTACATATGCATCATTCATGTACTCGTATGGGTTCTTGATTGGAGAGAAGTCTCACATCATCCTGCGTCACTACCCTGAAAGTGTGATATGGCTAGGTGCTGTTAAGAGTACAGGCGCCATCTTGGACTTGCATCAGCCAAAATATATATATTATACGCAAGCTTTATAAAAGGTTACAAAGTATAAAAGTATGAAAGTATAAACGTATAAAAAGGTACATTGCTCTTGTCTTGTCACATTAATCAGGACACTACATCCACGTCATCCAGGAGACATGGGAAACTCAGGATTTGCAGATAATAGAATACATTACATCAGGTCCATATACCTCCACACTAGTAGTATTATTACACCCAGAAAATACATTCAGGCCCCTCTTCAATTCTTTTAGTGAGGTCATCCTCACATCTTTCTCTGGCAGAGGACCATAGCCTCACTGCTCTTACTGTAAAGAATCCTCTTCTATGTTTGTGTACAAATCTTCTTTCCTCTAGACGCAGAGGATGTCCCCTCGTCACAGTCCTGGTTATAAATAAATTATGGAAGATCTAAGTATACACCATTGATATATTTATACATGATTGTTATAGCTCCCTCAGCCATCTTGTTTCCTAAACAAAATTTAATTTTGATAATCTTTCTGAATACTGTAGTCAACCCATTCCAGTTATTATCTGCTATGTCTTTCTTGTTCACAGGAGCCCAGAACTGTACACAGTACTCCATTTGTGGTCTGACTAGTAATTTGTAAAGTGGCAGGACTATGTTCTCATCACAGCTATGCCCCTTTTGATGCACCCCATAATCGTATTAACCTTGACAGCAGTTTCCTGACACTGATTGCTACAGTTAAGTTTGCTGTCCTAGTATGTATATATCATATACTCTATGTACTATAGCTTTACCACACTGAGAACTGCTGAGAAAGCTAATATACATATTACTGCTTTATTCACAGGCAGAATATATGATCATACAGACACCAGTAATATGTGTTAGCTTCTAAGCATAGAAGAAACCTTTATCTCTATATGGCAATGCTATAGCTTGGTGATAAGTGCTTGGTTTTGCATGTAGAGATCCTAGGTTTGAATCCTGGGAGAGACTTGCAGTTTTTTTGTTCAGGTATTTTTTCTTCCATATTTAACCCCTAATAAAAGTCTGTATCATATTGATAATAATGTTTTTTAGAAAGCTAATAAATTTGATTGGTTTATTTATAATCATATATCGTCTATGAGTGATAGCTTTCTGGCTTCTAAGAAATAAACACTATTCTCAATATAGTAAGGCTTTTTTATTATTATATGATTATATATTATTTATTATAGTATAGCCTTTTATTATGGGTTAAATAAAAGAGAAAAAAATAAACAGAAAAAAGTTTATATAAGTTCTCCTAGGAACTTGAACTTAGGATTTTTACATGCATGAAAGACCACTTACTAATAAGCTATAGCATTACCACATAGAGATGTAGGTTTTTCCTATGCTTATAAGGTAACACATATTACTGGTGTCTTTATAATCATATATTGTGCCTGTGAATAAAGCCATAATATGTAGATTAGCTTTCTGAGCAGATCTCAGTGTGGTAAGCTATAGTACATGGTGTATATGATATGTACCTGCTAGGACACAGCTCCAGGCACTAGTATACATACTATATACCTTTACTTTGCCCCAGGTCACAATCTGCACTAGTTTAAAGGCTATGTGCACCTTCGGGGGCAATTTTTTTTATCGCATTTTACTCATGTTGGGCTAAAAATAATTTTTTACAATAGGTCTTTATTAAAAAGATTAAGCCATTTTGTCACAAAGGGTTAACTGTTTTTTTTAGCCGCGTGACTTGTACTTTCACTTTGTGCCACCATCTAATAACCCTTATCTGTAAATTACTAAAAGTCCATAAATACTTATTAAAGCCACATTCTTATTAGTAAGATAAGAGAGTGAGTGAAAATTCAGAACCAGCTACTAGATAAACTCAAAGATGTGCAGGGAAAATGGCTCAATATTTTTAATAAAGACCAATTGAATAAATGATATTAACTCAAAATGAGTACAATGCAATAATTTAAAAAAATGCCACCAAAGGTGTACATTGCTTTTAAATACTCCTCCAACCTTAGCCACATTCTCCCCAAAATACCTGCACCTTCCCCAGTGAAGTGCAGCCCATCCCTACGACAGAGTCTCTAGCTGATAGAGAAGTCAACTCAGTTCTTTAGTAACCCAAACCCCTTCTTCCTACACCAGTTCTTGAGCCACTTGTTTACATCCCAAATCTCCAGCTGCCTTTCTGGTGTGAATCCTGATACAGGTAGTATTTCAGAAAATACTAGCTAAATACTCTAGATTCTCAGATGTATCCTGTGCCTCATAATGTAACAAGGCTGCCCCCTCGTATACCCAGTGCATCATACCTCAAAATGTAACCTACCGTAGCTTGGGCTTATGTATACCCTGTGTGTTCTAGTTCAATTACCACATAGCAAGTATTGAGGTTCATGAGACAATATCACTTGCTACTCACTCCTGAAATTTTGTCAGACAAGTTAACTCACTGATCAGGCATGTATGAAGAATCCAGATTAGGTTTTTTTCCCAGTGTTCAATAGAACATTTGGACTTTAAAAAGCATTTACAGTACAGACCAAAAGTTTGGACACCCCTTCTCATTCAAAGAGTTTTCTGTATTTTCATGACTATGAAAATTGTAGATTCACACTGAAGGCATCAAAACTATGAATTAACACATGTGGAATTATATACTTAACAAAAAAGTATGAAACAACTGTAAATATGTCTTATATTCTAGGTTCTTCAAAGTAGCCACCTTTTGCTTTGATTACTGCTTTGCACACTCTTGGCATTCTCTTGATGAGCTTCAAGAGGTAGTCACCTGAAATGGTTTTCACTTCACAGGTGTGCCCTGTCAGGTTTAATAAGTGGGATTTCTTGCCTTATAAATGGGGTTGGGACCATGAGTTGTGTTGGGCAGAAGTCAGGTGGATACACAGCTGATAGTCCTACTGAATAGACTGTTAGAATTTGTATTATGGCAAGAAAAAAGCAGCTAAGTAAAGAAAAACGAGTGGCCATCATTACTTTAAGAAATGAAGAACAGTCAGTCCGAAAAATTGGGAAAACTTTGAAAGTGCAGTCGCAAAAACCATCAAGCGCTACAAAAAAACTGGCTCACTTGAGGACTGCCCCAGGAAAGGAAGACCAAGAGTCACTTCTGCTGCGGAGGATAAGTTCATCCGAGTCACCAGCCTCAGAAATCGCAGCTCAGATTAGAGACCAGGTCAATGCCACACAGAGTTCTAGCAGCAGACACATCTCTACAACAACTGTTAAGAGGAGACTGTGTGCAGCAGGCCTTCATGGTAAAATAGCTGCTAGGAAACCACTGCTAAGGACAGGCAACAAGCAGAAGAGACTTGTTTGGGCTAAAGAACACAAGGAATGAACATTAGACCAGTGGAAATCTGTGCTTTGGTCTGATGAGTCCAAATTTGAGATCTTTGGTTCCAACCACCGTGTCTTTGTGCGACGCAGAAAAGGTGAACTGATGGACTCTACATGCCTGGTTCCCACCGTGAAGCATGGAGGAGGAGGTGTGATGGTGTGGGGGTGCTTTTCTGGTGACACTGTTGGGGATTTATTCAAAATTGAATGCATACTGAACCAGCATGGCTACCACAGCATCTTGCAACGGCATGCTATTCCATCCAGTTTGTGTTTAGTTGGACCATCATTTATTTATCAACAGGACAATGACCCCAAACACACCTCCAGGCTGTGTAAGGGCTATTTGACCAAGAAGGAGAGTGATGGGGTGCTACGCCAGATGACCTGGCCTCCACAGTCACCAGACCTGAACCCAATCGAGATGGTTTGGGGTGAGCTGGACCGCAGAGTGAAGGCAAAAGGGCCAACAAGTGCTAAGCATCTCTGGGAACTCCTTCAAGACTGTTGGAATACCATTTCAGGTGACTACCTCTTGAAGCTCATCAAGAGAATCCCAAGAGTGTGCAAAGCAGTAATCAAAGCAAAAGGTGGCTACTTTGAAGAACCTAGAATATAAGACATATTTTCACTTGTTTCACACTTTTTTGTTAAGTATATAATTCCACATGTGTTAATTCATAGTTTTGATGCCTTCAGTGTAAATCTACAATTTTCATTGTCATGAAAATACAGAAAACTCTTTGAATGAGAAGGTGTGTCCAAACATTTGGTCTGTACTGTATGTAATATGGCTGCCTCCATAGGGAGAAGGACCTTCCTTCTTCCAGGTACATTGCAAGGACAAACTTCATACAGCAAACACTGCAATAACAGCAGTAAGATAATACATACAGTATGAACCATGAAAAGATGGGACATGACACTATGCTTTATACATGAATTCTAAAAGTGGGCTGTCCTTTGTGTAACCTTTGCCTCATTCTTCATCTATATATAATGTGCTTTTCTGATCTCATATCTACAGTAACTCTTGCTCCGTGCCTTTATGTTTGTGAATAGGGCACATGAAATTGACTGTACTGTGTCTGTTATGGATGGTATGCCATACTTGACGTGTTCTACGTCTAGTAGGCAGTGCTTGATATCTCACATGTACAGAACCTGTTGAGTGCTATATCGGTAGTAGTGTCCTGGCTGACCACAGCATTTACACTGGACATTAATACATTTGGCCCAGTAAATGTTTCTTTTTAGGCAATTATCTAAAATGCCTAATACATATTGCTCATGTCATGGCCTGCATTTTTTGTGTGTGTGTGTTTTTGCCGGGGAAGGGGGTTAGGGGGTATGTTCAGGTATAATGTGTAAAAGGGGCCTGGTTCAATGTTTACTTTGGGGCACATAAGACTCTAGTTACAGCACTGTTACTACAAATCATTTGCTATATGTGAGTATGACTGAAGAGCAGAGCATGGCTACTGCCCAAATAATGAAATCAGCAACTAGGCCTGGTGTAGACAGCACCATGGAGATGCTTGTGTATAATATGTAGGAGGATTCTTTAATCAATATCAGCAGATGAACAGGAAAAAATGTCTGGACAGTTATCAAAATGATAATTAAGCTCTGTTATTATTTTCAACAAATTAGTAAATACTGGCATTTCATTTTCACTGGTCTTATTCTTTGATATTCCTATATATATGGGTTTACATTGTGTATGTAGTTGCTTACAATCTAACCAGGTGCTGAGGGTGGACTGAAATGTCAGCGATCAGAAGCTATGTGGCCTTAGGTCTAATTCACATGTCAGAGTTTCTCTCAGTGTTTGATTAGTGATTTCCATCAATGATTGAAACCAGGTGCTGGTCAAAAACAAAGAACAAGTGCAAAACTCTTGGTTTTGGCTCACAATCAAAGATGAAAATCACTGATCAAACACTGACCAAACATTAACTGTTTGAAAGTGGCCTTATTCATAAGTACATCAATGATTCACAGATGTGTGTTGTCCATGTTCTCCACAGACAGCACACATATCTGTTGGGTCAGTTTCTATTCAAAGAAGCATGCCCTGCTTTAGTCCTTGTTGTAGACAAAACACGTCTATTGAATTTTGTCGGTCTGTGAAGAAGAAACCTGACAGAACACACATGGGTTCGTTTCTGTCAGTGATTTTCACTGACCATTGGTAGAAGATGCTCTGAAAATTCCCCTGTCAATCTACCAGTGCATATGGAATACGGATGACACACGGAGGGCAGAAAACTGACACACGGACCAACACTAGAGCCTTCACAGATGAAACATTGGCACATCCATGTGAATAAGGACTTACATGGACATCTCTCTGTGTCCTAATGCAAGGATGACATGGAACACAATGCCACTAATTTTGTTATACACAATTTACTAATTTCATTTAAAGGGAACCTGTCACATTGAACATGGTGTCTTAGCTGTGTGCAGCATGTTATAGAGCAGGAGGAGCTCAGCTGATTTAAATATAGCTTTATGGGAAAAGATTCAGTTTAACTTGTAACTTTATATCCCTTTACATTTATATCACTCCACATTCTGGTCTTTGAAGTCAAGGAGGTGGTGCTATCAATCATTGACAGCCTTTCCTCTATGCCTTTGTATACACATATAGCTGTCAATCACTCATAGGACCGCCTCCTTCACTTCAAAGTCCAGAATGAGCATGGATATAAATGGGAAAATTACCATTTTTACTGAATCTTTTCCAATAAAATGTCAATCTGCTCGGCTTTTCCTGCTCCATAAAATGCTGCCTGCAGATTAATTTGCATTTTGATGGTGAAAGGTTCCGTTTAAGAATATATTATTGGTTAAGAAGTCTTTCATGACATGTATGAATGCAGAATCCCAATACAGTAGAAGCAGTACACTGCATAACAGTTAAAATGTATTTTTGACTTGATCTATATATTGCCTTTATATGCAGGTGGTGTTAATCGGTCATATACTCAGCCACCTCTAGATGGGGATCGTGTCACCACTGCTTATTCTGGATTCAGGTACCAACCAGGACAAGGCCAGAAATGCCAGAAAACCTACAAAAGCAGGCCAGATGAAAAGAGAGTAAGGCCTCTTTCACACAGGCATCACGGATTCAGTCCGGATGCGTTCCGGAAAATCCGCACGCAATTGCAGTCAGTTTTGACTGCGATTGCATATGTTCGTTCAGTTTTTTCAGCGCGGGTGCGAAACGTTTTGATGCGTTTTTCACGCGCGTGATAAAAAAACGAATGTTTACAAACAACATCTCTTAGCAACCATCAGTGAATCACGCATTGCATCCGCACTTGCGTGCGGATGCAATGCGTTATTCACGCAGCCCCATTCACTTCAATGGGGCCAGGGCTGCGTGAAAAACGCAGAATATAGAACATGCTGCGATTTTCACGCAACGGCAAACTGATGCGTGAAAAACATCGCTCATGTGAAAAGCCCCATTGAAATGAATGGGTCAGGATTCAGTGCGGGTGCAATGCGTTCGCATCACGCATTGCACCCGCGCGGAAATCTCGCCCGTGTGAAAGGGGCCTAAAGGCCTCTTTCACACGAGCATGACAGATTAGGTCCGGATGCGTTCAGGGTGCGTTCAGGAAAACTCGCACCATTTTGCAAGCAAGTTCAGTCAGTTTTGTCTGCGATTGCGTTCAGTTTTTTCCGCCCAGGTGCAATGCGTTTTGATGCGTTTTTCACGGCCGTGATAAAAAACTGAAGGTTTACAAACAACATCTCTTATCAACCATCAGTGAAAAACGCATTGCATCCGCACTTGCTTCAGGATGCAATGCGTTTTTCACTGAAGCCCCATTCACTGCTATGGTGCCAGGGATGCGTGAAAAACGCAGAATATACAACATGCAGAACTGATGCGTGAAAAAAAACGCTCATGTACACAGACCCATTGAAATGAATGGGTCAGGATTCAGTGTGGGTGATATGCGTTCATGTCACGCATTGCACCTGCGCGGAAAACTCGCTCGTGTGAAAGGGGCCTTATAGTGAAATACCAGTAGAGGTAAACATATTGGCTCTATGGCACATGGGTTCAGGAGTTTGCCTTTGATGCCTGAATACGCATTTAAGCAGCTTGATCACCTATGCGAGAAGTACCCACATCCCACAGTGGACAATTGTGCACCTGTTCTGTAAGTACAACCTGTTCAAAAACAGGTGCAAAGTATAGTCTGACATTAGGGACTGCCCTAATGCTTGCATGACAAGAAAAGTGTTACACCCAGTGCCTGGATGCTTATGTCCAAGGTCAGCTACAGAAGTGCAGTGTGAGGAAGACTACTTTAAAGAGAAACTTTGGCCTGTTAACTACCTTGCACCCCAAAACTACCAACATCAAGGGCACCTCAACCATTACCAGGCTGGAAAACCACAGAGCCATGAGCCTTGAAAGGAAGAAAGGTGCACATTTCCACATCACTGCATGAGCCCAGGGAGCATCATAACTGTGAGTACTACTACTACTACTGCCCCCATCCAGCCACTCACTCAGGCACACTCCAATGGCACGCTGCATGAAGAAACTGTAATATGTTTTTATTCTGAATTATCATATTATTAGTCAGTGGTTATAATAACAAGGCCACTCTTATAATAGAACAAAAAATGATAGATCCTGCTAATTGGGTTGAGAATTTCTGCAACAAATATGAGAGGTTTTGTTATGATGTGCTCATAAATGAGATTTTGCTATACAGTCATGGCCAAAAGTTTTGAGAATGACACAAATATTATATTTTCACATGATCTGCTGCCCTCTGGTTTTTATGTGTGTTTGTCAGATGTTTTTATCACATACAGAAATATAATTGCAATCATATTATGAGTAACAAAAGCTTATATTGACAGTTAGAATGAGTTAATGCAGCAAGTCAATATTTGCAGTGTTGACCCTTCTTCTTCAGGACCTCTGCAATTCTCCCTGGCATGCTCTAAATCAACTTCTGGACCAAATCCTGACTGATAGCAGTCCATTCTTGCACAATCAATGCTTGCATTTTGTCAGAATTTGTAGGTTTTTGTTTGTCCACCCGTCTCTTGATGATTGACCACAAGTTCTCAATGGGATTAAGATCTGGGAAGTTTCCAGGCCATGGACCCAAAATCTCTATGTTTTGTTCCCTGAGCCATTTAGTTATCACCTTTGCTTTATGGCAAGGGGCTCCATCATGCTGGAAAAGGCATTGTTGATCGCCAAACTGCTCTTGGACGGTTGGGAGAAGTTGCTCTCGGAGGACATTCTGGTACCATTCTTTATTCATGGCTGTGTTTTTAGGCAAGACTGTGAGATAGCCGATTCCCTTGGCTGAGAAGCAACCCCACACATGAATGGTTTCAGGATGCATTACAGTTGGCATGAGACAAGACTGGTGGTAGCGCTCACCTCGTCTTCTCCGAATAAGCTGTTTTCCAGATGTCCCAAACAATCGAAAAGGGGATTCATCAGAGAAAATGACTTTACCCCAGTCCTCAGCAGTCCACTCCCTGTACCTTTTGCAGAATATCAGTCTGTCCCTGATGTTTTTTTCTGGAGAGAAGTGGCTTCTTTGCTGCCCTCCTTGAGACCAGGCCTTGCTCCAAGAGTCTCCGCCTCACAGTGTGTGCAGATGCACTCACACCTGCCTGCTGCCATTCCTGAGCAAGCTCTGCACTGCTGGTAGCCCGATCCCGCAGCTGAAACACTTTTAAGAGACGGTCCTGGTGCTTGCTGGTCTTTCTTGGGCGCCCTGGAGCCTTTTTGGCAACAATGGAACCTCTCTCCTTGAAGTTCTTGATGATGCGATAGATTGTTGACTGAGGGTGCAATCTTTCTAGCTGCGATACTCTTCCCTGTTAGGCCATTTTTGTGCAGTGCAATGATGACTGCACGTGTTTCTTTAGAGATAACCATGGTTAACAGAAGAGAAACAATGATGCCAAGCACCAGCCTCCTTTTAAAGTGTCCAGTGGTATCATTCTTACTTAATCATGACAGATTGATCTCCAGCCCTGTCCTCATGAACACTCACACCTATGTTAATGGAGCAATCACTGAAACGATGTTAGCTGGTCCTTTTAAGGCAGGGCTGCAATGATGTTGAAATGTGTTTTGGGGGATAAAGTTCATTTTCTAGGCAAATATTGACTTTGCAAGTAATTGCTGTTAAGCTGATCACTCTTTATAACATTCTGGAGTATATGCAAATTGCCATTATAAAAACTGAAGTAGTAGACTTTGTAAAAATTAATATTTGTATCATTCTCAAAAATATGACTGTACATATACGGAATGCTACACTGATAAGGAAAATAAGTGAAATGGTAAAATCGCTTTACTTATAATGAACTGGCAATACTGTATCCTTTATGCAGTATATATGTATTCACATTTGGCTTACTTAAAGTCTATGTACACCTTTTGGGGCAATTTTTTTATTATTGCATTGTACTAATTTTGAACTAAAAATCATTTTTTCAATTGGTCTTTTATTAACATTTTTGAACCATTGTCTTTGTGCAGCCTTGAGTTTATCTAGTTGCAGGATCAGAATTTTCACTTGGTTCCATCAGGCAGTTCAGCTGACGGCTCCTTATCTCTGACCTTATAAACACTCATTATAGCTCAGTTCTTACCTTACTGATAAGAATGTGGCTTCAATAAGTGTTTTATGACCTCTTAGTAATTTAGAGATAAGGTTCATTAAATGACCGACACAAAGTGAAAGTAAAAAGTACGATTCACACAGCTAGAAAAACAGTTAACCCTTTGTGACAGAACTGCTCACTATTTTTAATAAAGACCTATTGAAAAAATTATTTTTAACTCAAAATGTGAAGGCGTACTTAACCTTTAAGGCAAATTTCACACAAAAAAATCAGATTTTAATTAATTTCTTGTGATTTATTTTTTTCTGTGTCATTTATTCTCTGAGAGGGGAATTTATGATGCCATGTGCTCCAGAATACTGGCTTCAAGACATTGCGTAATAGGGGCTTTGTGACTTTTTCAGGATAGTTGCAGAAAATAATTTGCCACTTTTTGCATTTTTACACCACTCTAGTTTTTTTTAAAAATAGGTGGAAAATGGGCGTGGTTAGCTTTGTTAATGAATTTTACTCCAGATTTATCACTAATGTCCAGTACGAAGAATGGGGGGGAGGAAAACTGGAGTAGTATTTCTAGACATAAATGTTAGGTCTAAAGGGTATCTGTCAGAAGATTTGCGCTTGGCAGCTGAAGGCATCTATGTTGGTCCTAATATAAGTTGGTACCATGTTCATATCATTGGAGAGAAAAATTATATTTTAATATATGCAAATGAGCCTTTTGGAGCAACAAAGGCATTGACATTACATCTACAGCCTCTGTTTTATCTGCAACTGCCACACCTCCTGAACTTTGACAGGGCCTGGCAGTGTAAACGTGGTGCGGCAGTTGCAGAGAGAGCAACTGTATCTGTGTCTAAAGGATGAAGTAGGTGCTGCTGGAAAATACTGGCAATTTTGAATGCCAGTGAAACAATTTTAAAGAACAACAACCTCTGGCTGTAAATACTGGCAAGTGGCAACCCTAAGTGAAGGTCGTACCCAGATAAGGTAGTCATAATTATTGAAGACAGACATGATATCCTCGACAACATAATCCTAGCAAATGATGATAAATTAGCTCTTAAAGAAGCACTCCTACACAAATTTTTATTCTTTGACCTGTTAGAAAGGTACATGATGTGAATTGCAGTAAAGGTAATCTTTAGAGATGAGCGAGCATGCTCGTCCGAGCTTGGTGCTCGTTCGAGTATTAGGGTACTTGTAAGTGCTCGCTGCTCGGACGAGTATCTCGCCATGCTCGAGGAAATGGCATCTCCCGCATTTTGAATTTTTGGCGCCTATAACTCAGCCAATCACTAGCCAGGAGACTCTGCAGTACCCCCCAGCATCACGTGGGGCCTTACATGTCGATAGCAGGGGTTGGCTGGCCAGATCAGGTGACCCTGGAATATACTAGTGACGCCCGGCGGTGCTCGGCTCAGGGGCTGTCTGGATGTTGTTAGGGACAGATCTGCTGCGTTTCAGGGAGAGTGTTAGGGCCTGGATTTAGTTCTCTGTTAGGCAGGAGTGATCTCAAAAGAACCCAACAGCCCTTCTAAGGGTTACAACACACTTTTTTTGTCTCCTGGCTGGGCTGGCTGGCACTAGTAGTGCAGCTATCGCCATATATAACAAACTTAGTTTTTTTGTTGTTTTATCTCAGTGATACAAATCCATTTCATACAGCTGTGTGGAACCATTCTGTGTGTCACAGTTCAGCTGTCCAGTCACCACAAACCACAATCCGTATTTTCTGTCCAGGTGACCCATACTATACGTCACGTAATCCAATACGGTCATTTGCTCTCACAGATACAGCTACATTAGAAAAATCTCTGTGCGACATTTGTCTGGGTTGCAGTGAAAATAGCCACAGTCAGCAGGGGCTGAGTTTACTCTCTGATATATTCTGCACGTTACGTTAAAAAAAAAAATAGTTTTTTTGTTGTTTTATCTCAGTGATACAAATCCATTTCATACAGCTGTGTGCAGGGGCGTACATAGAAATCATTGGGCCCCATAGCAAGAATCTGAATGGCGCCCCTAACCCCGCCCACTACCCCGGCCCATCCCACATGCTACCCTGGCTCCTCCCATGCCACACCCCCATTTGCCAATAAAGAAATGTATACATGAGCTACTGATTTATTTATTTATTTTTTTAAATTAAGGAGACGTTATACTGAATGGAGGCAGCCACAAGGATGGATTATACTGTATATTATACAGCATGGTGTACGGATTATACTGTATATTATACAGCATGGTGTACGGATTATACTGTATACTATACAGCATGGTGTACGGATTATACTGTATATTATACAGCATGATGTACGGATTATACTGTATATTATACAACATGGTGTACGGATTATACTGTATACTATACAGCATGGTGTACGGATTATACTGTATATTATTCAGTATTGTGTATGGATTATACTGTACATTGTATAGCATGGTACAGGAATTATAATATATACTGTACAACAAATGCATGGCAGTTACACCATGCCGGACAATATAACCCCTGTGCCACGCTGTACAATATACAGTACGTACAGTGTATGCATATACCCACACACATACATATACATACATACACATACATACACATACACACACATACATACACACACACACACATACATACATACATACATACATACACACACACACATACACACACATACATACATGAAACACATACAAACTTACAGTTTCTTGTCCTGACGCCACTCTGGCGGGGGCTGGGCCTTGGTCTTCTTTCCCATCTTGAGCATGAGGGAGGAGGCGGGGCCAGCTGGGAGCGCACAGGAGCGCTCTCAGGACTCGTTAGGGTAAAAGTTGCGGCGGTGAGGGAGGCCAGGAGAGGCCCGGAGGGACGGGAAGCATCTTAATGATGCAGAGTAGGGGGCGGGGCCTCCCGTGCGCTCCGGGCCCCCCTGTGCCGCGGGCCCCATAGCAGTGGCATGGTCTGCCTATATGGGCGGTACGCCACTGGCTGTGTGGAACCATTCTGTGTGTCACAGTTCAGCTGTCCAGTCACCACAAACCACAATCCGTATTTTCTGTCCAGGTGACCCATACTGTACGTCACGTAATCCAATACGGTCATTTGCTCTCACTGACACAGCTACATTAGAAAAATCTGAATGCGACATTTTTCTGGGTTGCAGTGAAAATAGCCACAGTCAGCAGGGGCTGAGTTTGCTCTCTGATATATTCTGCACGTCATGTTAAAAAAAAAAAAAAAAAAAAAACTTAGTTGTTTTGTTGTTTTATCTCAGTGATACAAATCCATTTCATACAGCTGTGTGGAACCATTCTGTGTGTCACAGTTCAGCTGTCCAGTCACCACAAACCACAATCCATATTTTTTGTCCAGGTGACCCATACTGTACATCACGTAATTAAAAAAGGTCTTTTGCTCTCACTGATACAGCTACATTAGAAAAATTTCTGTGCGACATTTGTCTGGGTTGCAGTGAAAATTGCCACAGTCAGCAGGGGCTGAGATTGCTCTCTGATATATTCTGCACATTACGTTAAAAAAAAAAAAAAAATGAACTGGCGCTGTACACCTTGGAGGTGCTGGCCTGCCCTGCCACTAGCGTGTTGTCAGAGCGGGTATTCAGTGCAGCTGGTGGCAGCGCTGACAGGCTGACGCTTATTAAAATGAACAAAGCCTGGATTTCACCGGAATTCAAATCTCCTCCGGGGGAAAGCAACTAAAGATTAACATTACTTATGTATCCAATTCCTCTTCTCTACTCCTCCTACTCCTCCTCGTCGTCTTTGCCTAACGCTGACCCAAAACGCAATTTTTTGGAGGGCCAACTGGCACTCTTTCACGACAATTTTTCCGGAGGGCCCCCTACAGGCCCTCTCTCCAAACAATTTTTCCGGAGGGCCACCTACAGGCCCTCTCTCTAAACAATTTTTCCGGAGGGCCACCTACAGGCCCTCTCTCCAAACAATTTTTCCGCAGTGTCAACTACAGACACTGTAAAACAATGTTTCAGGAGTGTCAAACAGACAGTACAAAACAATTTTTCAGGAGGCGCAAGTACCGACATTTAAAAAATATTTTTTTTGCTGAGGGTCGACTTTATGTACTCCGAAAAGAAAGAAATTTTGGAGGCTCAACAAAAGGCATTTCACTGCATTCTCAGTCGGACAAAGTCATTGGTGGTGTAACTGCCATGCTGTGTCAGGCTAAATTTTTGGGTGCTTCACCAGCTACCTCATCTAACTTGGTCACTTGTTGGTGTCACCGCCATGCTGTGTCAGGCTTATGCCTGCATCGTGTGGCTGGGGATAGGAGAGCAGTGCCAGCATGGGCATGGGTGATGGACCTTCATTGCACCTAGTTGGGTGCTTCCCTAACATGTGATGGGCATGTGCCTCGCCTTTCTTGGTCTGGGTGAGCACAATTGCCATGAGGGTAACCACCAGGCTGTTTCAGGAGAATTTGGGGTAATGGTGGGATTAGGCAGCCTCAGAGGCATCCATGCATGCTGCCCCTGCTGTTTCCTGTCCATTTCCGTGGTGTTTCCATCATTTTCTGATGTTTCCAGGTTTTCACCCAGCCTTCCCTAGGCAGAGCCTTGGTCCCCTGCAAAAAACGCTCGAGTCTCCCATTTACTTCAATGGGGTTCGTTACTCGAAACAAGCACCCGAGCATCGGGAAAAGTTTGTCTCGAATAACGAGCACCCGAGCATTTTAGTGCCCGCTCATCTCTAGTAATCTTCTTACCTGTGTATGTAGTTATCCCCTCCCTTCTGATCCTCAGCTGTGTCATGTGACTGACACTCTGTCTCTCCAACTGACAGTGTCTCTTGTGTGGACAGGAAGTCAGTTTCTCTATTCATTCCTATGGGAGTCTTCATGTGATGCCAGTCACATAGGAATGAATAGAGAAACTGACTTCCTGTTCACAAAAGAGACATTTTGTCAGTTGGAGAGGCAGAGGACCCTGCGTCAGTTGGAGAGTCAGAATGTTGGTCTCTTGACAAAGATGAGGAACATAAATGGGTGGACAACTCGCAAATATAGCAACTAGTACAAACATTACTTTCACTACAATTCACATCATGTACTTTTCTTTTTCAATGTTTTTTATTGAATTTTAAAACATCAAACATCCAGTAAAAGACGACAAAGCATAATGAGTAAGATTTGCAACAGGTAATTATGAAAAACATATTGACATTGCTTTGATTTATATTAGACTATGCTTAAACAATACAGAACATTTGCCTGAATCACACATGAAGAGAATATATACCATAAGAATAGAATAGAGATAGAGGAAAGAAAGGAGTATAGGGATAAGTGGGAAAAGGAAGTGGGAGCAACATAGCAAAACATTGGAAAATGGCAGATGCTCAGCTAAGAGTCATCTTCTCAAGGTACAGTGTATCCTGTATATGGTAAGTAGCCAGTAGAGGTATTCTAATTATGTGGTAAATCAATGATTAGTCACTGGAAGTAGTAGAGAGGGAGTTCACTTTTCCCATCCCAATAGCATTATAAAAGAGGGAGAGGATCTAAAGCCAGCCATTTATACCAAGTTTTGGAAAACATAGACAATTTGCCTTTTTGATTTGCTATCAGTTTTTCATATAAACAATTAGTTGACACTGTGATGACTATTTCTGTGATCGTCAGGATTGTTTGAGATTTCTATTTCCTGGCAATTAAAAGGCGAACATCATGGAACATTACTGTAGTACGATCATTCAAAGGGCAAGTATTTTCTAATCGTGAGTGAGAATTGGGTGCCAAAATCTGCTTCCCATTTGGTAAATTGTGCTGTTTTCTTAACATTAAAAGAACCTGCAATTTATATTTATAGCCAGGGATTTTATTAAGCTTGCTAGGGGGCTTTTGGAAAAGTGATCTCAGCAGGGATGGGATGGCAGCTTTTTACTTTTTTTGGGGGGCCCCCAAGTGGACCCCAATATGCAATCATTAGACTGCAATTTGTATGAAGTAATGGTATTTTATCCATTACAATATACAAAGATCGGTATATTTCAATACAGTGCTGCCAATTGCAGGCCTGAATTGGAATATACCAGTAATAAGCCTAGAAGCCTAGTACATGCTCTGGCTTATTACTGCAATGGAATGCCTTCCCCGATCTCACCCCCGGGGGAGGCATTCCTGCCTGGCAAGTGCATACTTCTGGGTTTTTGGCCTTTCAGATTCTGTGGTCACACTTGACGATGGCATCTGAGGGGTTAAATGTCCACTATTGGCATTACCGCAGATCACAGACATTAGCCTGCTGTCTGCTGTGTGAAACAGTAGGCACCTGGTAGCTATGGTGCTCGCTCCGCTCTGGAGTGGGCACCATCTTTAAAGACCCGACGTCCACCATACATGTACAGCAGATGTTGGGAAGGGGTTACACTTTTTAGTTTGTTTTTCAAAGTCTAAAGCCATTTGTTTTTGATGTTCCAATCATGCTGCACATAAAAAATCAAGTAACTGGGTGTAACAAATGGTTTGATGTTAGTTTAGTATGAGATTTTTTCAGAAGGTCTTGAGATTGCTTAAGGCGTTGCCTTTTGAAATTGACTGAGTATTGGATAAGCAAGCTTCTAGCAAATGATTTATGTGTAGACCATAAAGTGAAAATGTCTGTTGTTTGAGAGGAGTTAATGTCGAAGAATTTTTTTTAGTTGGCGTCAGAGAATAGATTAGAGATTAGGGTTACCAAATATAAGTGTTATTTGGGTATGCAGGTGTATTAATGGCCAATATGACAGGAGCATGGCCAATGGTACATTAAGAGACCTCTTGAAGCAACCATTTTTCCACTAAAAATGTGTCTATGCTGGTATAGGTAAGATGTCTCAGGGAAAAGAAACAATAATCCCTTTCTGATGCATGGAGACAGCATCAGGAGTCTTACAAATCTTTTAGTAACCAAGAGATTAATGTGAGGAGGTGCCTGCTGCCCTTTGAAGTAGTATCAAGTGAGGCATCACTAATAATGTTAAAGTCCCAGCAAATAATTAATTTGGCGCATTAAGATTGATAATAGTGAAAGTTACATTACAATGCAATGCAATGCAATACAGTGCAAATGAGGATAACAAACTTCCCCCCTGCATCACATATAGCTTTGTGTAGTTGGAAAGAGACAGAATCGCGTATGGCTGTAAAGACACCAGCTTTTTTCAGGGTAGCATTCGATATGTATAGAGGAAGTTTCTATGTGCAATCTTAGGAGGGGATTGTTTCAGAACATACGATTCTTGCACGCAAACAATGTCCACGCTGAGATTCTTTACTTCTTTCCAAAACAATGACCTTTTGTAAGGGCTATTAAGGCCCTTAACATTTAGTGACATTATTTTAATAGCCATGGTAACTGAGGCGTGGAAATGCTAGAAAAACAGCTGGGGACATTGCTAGACTGTCAGGCAAATGCATGTGAAAGGAGTGCCTGGGGAGTCCTCTACATATGAGAAGAGAGTTAAGTATGAGAAGCTGAGCGCTTACCACAGTAACTAGTACATCAACCAATAATAGAACTGAAGTAAGCAATAACGGTAAATAGGAACACAGAATTGATCAAATGAACAGTATGTTTAACTTCACATACTACAGGGTAGGTTTGCAGAAAAAAACTGACATACAGACAACCTGCATAATTGCTGTCTTCAGGTGACTTTAGTAGAGAATGGCCAGCAAGGTAGCTTGTGAGATCCATAAAAAGCTGGCCAATTTGGTATGGCTCTGGAAGTTTAGGTGATCTTCTGGAAGCCATTAGTTGATATTTTTTATGATAGAAGTGTTTACACAGAATAACATCATGTTGTGCTGCACTGCGGAGTCCCTTGGCCTTTGGTAGTCGATTGCTTTGGCTGCGGTCAAGTGCAGTGACCCAATTTGGCAGGATCGCTTTAATTCATTGTTGGAGATAACGGGTCAAGACAGCAGCAGGTACAGATTCGGGTATTCCAGGGAATTTGTCATTGTTTCGGCAATTTCTATCCTCAGTGTCTGCCAGCTTAAGCTTGAATGTTTCTAGATTTTCTTCCAAACCATTATGTGCGTCGACCAAGTTGTTGTGGGCCACTGAGAATTCGTCCATCTTATGCTTAAAGGGGTTGTCCAAGTAATTTTTTTGTCCTTTGTATGTTTCTAACCACTCAAATACAACAGTTTTCCCATGCACTTTCTGCTTCTAAACTTGCTGATTTCTCAGATTATACTCAGGGTCACATGACCTGTGATGTCAGCTTGCCTCCCTGCTAATCTTGTATTCGTGAACCAGAAGATGAGAGCCTGTACACCAAACGTCACTGTGCTGGCCACGCCCCCTGCTTTGCCGGGGCTGCTATCTGCTCTCTCCTTGTATTCTTTCAGATAAAACATTAACCCCTTCAGCCAGAACACACTGAAGGCTTTACAACAGCAGCTGCAGATGTAAAAAAAACACAGGATCTGCCCCCCTCACCCTACAGACAGAGCTAACTTGAGCTGATCTGGAGGAGATCTGTAAAGTATTGTATTGTACAAGAAAGGTAGGGGGGAGATCCTGTGTGTATCAGCAGTGTCATTGTACTGCTGGGACTTGTAGTCCTACACATACAACATGCTGCTGAGTATTCCTGCAGACAAGTCACTCAGGGCAGTACTTGTATTCGCTCCCTATGCAGGGGAGGGGGGGGGGGCAGAGATTGTTATTACTGCAGGTAAACAAAGGCCAGAAGAGAACCAGCGAAATGAGGGAATTTTTGTTTGCCTAAAACTTGCCTAACTTAGTTATATATTGCTGCCCATCAGATTTACAGTACTATTTAATTTTTTTTTCATAACTCGGACAACCCCTTTAATGTGGTAGATTGATTGTACTGTATCTCTGAGTGATAAAGTAAATTACTAGTCCAAAATCTGTGAATCTGCAATCTGAGTAATAATAGTAGGGTAAAATCTGTGTCGTTGCGTCTGCAGGCACTTCCAATTTATTTTTGATTTAAATGGGTTCCTTGGGCTTTTAGTATTGATGACCTATAGCCATGGCATTGGCGGTTTGGGCAAGGATAGTGGCAGTCAGGGCAAATACAGAGCAGGGGAGGGGGCCAAGGAGCCCAATGTGATATCTCACAGTCTGATAAAAGTGGAAGCGAGCATTAGAACTCTGATGATGACTGAGTGTCGCATAGAACCTGGGAGCTGGATCGGGGTGCTGAGTAGGAGGAGGTAACATCAGAGAAGGAGGGTGGTGGTGGCACCAGCAATAAAGAGCAGAGGAAACATACTTCCCAATGAACAGCCAGGGCCATGTCTCCTTTGGTATATGCCAAAAACATGCCAGTGCTAAGCCGAGCTCGGCTGCCTCTAGCTGCGTGCAACCAACTCCCATATGGTGTATTTTCTCCACAAGGCGGGCACATAAAACCACAGCCATGTTCAAAATCTGCAGGATTAAAATAAGTTGTGGGGGTTCCAACATAATCATAGGTACCAGAGCTGTATTACAGCTCACTAGGCGGCATCACCGGATTCTTTGAGAAAATACAACTGGCCAGCATTCCTTATCAGAACAAGTCTGCCCTCCTTTTTCCTGGTCCTATCTGTGGCAGCCAACCTGCATCCACAAGCAAGATAGTGTCCTTGTTATCATCATCACTTTCTTCTTCTCCTGCTCCTTGTCCTCTGCTCCATCTATAATGGAATGTTTGGCCTTGAAAACTTTTCTGGACTAGCAATTAGTTGCTGCCGTACCATTGTACTAATTGTACTAATGCCTTGTACTCTCATGTGGCGGAGACAGAGCCTCTTGCGATTCTCCCTGTGCATCAAGCTGCACTCTACAGTGGACGCTTGGAGCAGCTGTTACAGGCAAGGACAGTACATGTCTTTCATGGGCCACTGGGTCAATGTTCCCTGAATGGCCTTTTAAAAAACTGCTCTGGCTTGCCCAAGGTGCTGGCAACGTCCAGGAGACTATCCTATTTTCAGGCATTCTCACGTGGTGAGGAATGCTCTCCTGAATTTGCAGTGTCAGAAGGGTCTGCAGCTACACCGCTTAATTTGTGACGTTTCAACTCATTGTAATTAAACAATGCACATGCTAGAGCTTCTGTACGAAGATTGGAAAGCCGTAAAAGGTCGGGCAGCTCATTCCGTTCATACTGCAGTTGTTCCTTTTTCCGCTCATATGGATCTTAAAACAGACGCTGATGCTTATGCAACAGGTGGTGATGGAGGATGAAGAAGAACAGCTAACACATCTTGCTGTCCACCCTGTAGCTGTTGGGGACCCACAATGAGAAACTCCCAGGGAAAGGAGGAGGATGAGGATCAGGTGCTGTCACTGGAGGAGGAGTCAGAGTTGGAGGAGCAAGAGCATGATGATGATGATGACGCTGATCACGAAACTCAATCATCTCAGTGGAGGGCGCAGTTGGAAAGAACTGGCTCCTCGGGCACACTGGTCACCCTCACTATCAAAGCAAAATGGAGGCCTCCAAAGGGAGGCCAGATTACGTTATAAGCAGGAAACACTGTGTACGCAGCTTGCCACAGCTGTTTGTGTCTGAAAGAAACACCCCCTTCCATCTGCCAGAAGTAGCAGAAGCCACACCAGCAGCAGCTAGTTCAGTCTCCTCAACACAGGTTTTTTTCACGTGCCGCGCCAGGCTGAGGCAAGCCGAGACCTCCTGCATCAGTGCCCAAGTACAGGCCTACCTACACTTTGGCCTGTCTCCGGAGCATATCCTGTTCCCTGACCCCATAGATTTCTGAGCAGGCAAACTGGAACAGTGGCCTAAACTGGCACAGATCGTTCTTTCTTCTTTCTTGCCCAGCCTACAGTGCCATCTAGGCGAGGGTTTTTAGCGCCACAGGGGGTATGGTGACATCAAAATGGACCAAGTTGTCCTCTGTCAGTATCAAAACTTTTGTCAAAATTAACCAAGTCTGGATTCGGGGATTCTGGCCTTGCTGAGTCCTTGGAGATTACAGGGTGTTATATATCAATTTGCTGAGCAATTGGAGCCAATTTGATTCAGCCTGTACTGATTCAGGTCCAAAGCAAACTTTTTGAAAAATTCAGCAAACCTGAACCAAACCAAACCTCGACAGGTTCGGTCATCTCTAATATACAGTGGGATCGTACACGCTCAGGGGGTCACATCACACAATTTCTCCAACACGCTGGTTTTTTTAAAGTTCAACACTATTTTATTGCCACTTTTTGGCACCAACACGCAAAACCAAAACATAAAAATAACACCTGCCCGGCTGGGCTCTGACTAATACAGGTTCCAGCTAACTCACCTACAGAAAAACACTGTTCACACACAGCTTGTTGATGTGGCTATCTCAGCCGTCTGGTCAGCAGCTTCCAGGCTGTGACCTCACCAAATGGCACACGCCCGGGGAGAGATCCGGCTACACTGAGCCTTGTGGCCCCTCAGCCCGCCTGGCTGAGACCACACAAGCCTCACAGGCTTCAACCCTCTTCCAGGGTCAGTTCCTCTCCCCAGACTGACACACTGGAGGATTACTTATCCCTCCCAGATTCCACCAGCTGGCCTCACCTGGGATCTCCTCAGGCCAGAGAAAAGACATGCCCTGGAATTGGGTGGGTTGGAAAGGTCCCACTGCCGACCTACCTTCCCAACCCAAATAAAATCCAGCCCAGCTATTACTATCAAAATAGCTCCAGCAACTAAGTTTGCTGAAGCCAGCACCATCTACCTGGATTTTATTTATCTCACCCAGTTGAGGAACCTGAGTGAGATACACACCCCTTCCAGCTTTCCAGTACACATCACCACAATATATGTAATGTTATTTTGGTTTTAGTTAATAAAATCTTAATCTTTCAAGTTTGTTATATACGTGCAGAAAAGTAGTCGTGTTGGTGGAGCAATTGTCACAGTACGGCTATTTTCACACCAGCGTTTTTGCTGGATCCGTCATGGATCAGCAAAAACGCTTCCGTCATGATAATACAACCGCCTGCATCCGTTCTGAACGGATCTAGTTGTATTATCTTTTAAATAGCCAAGACGGATCCGTCATGAACTCCATTGAAAGTCAATGGGGGACGGATCCGTTTTCTATTGTGCCTGAGAAAACGGATCCGTCCTCATTGACTTACTGTGAGTCATGACGGATCCGTTTGGATCAGTTTCTTCATGTGGACACCAAAACGCAGCAAGCAGCGTTTTAGTGTCCGCTTCCAAAACGGAATACTGACTGAACTGAAGCAAACTGAAGCAAAACTGATGCATTCTGAATGGATCCTTTTCCATTCAGAATGTATTAGGACAAAACTGATCAGTTTTGGACCGTTTATGAGAGCCTGTGACGGATCTCACCAACGGATCCTTACAATGCAAGTGTGAAAGTAGCCTACTCATGGTGGCTTATGGATGCACAAACACCTAACCCCTTAATGACCACCCACTGTATTTTCACAGTGGGTAATGTGGGTATTGCGAGGTTTCTTAAAGCAGTGATCAGAATCAGCAGCTATTGGTTCTGGATCATGTGATCACTGTGACAGCTAATCACAGTGATCACATACTGTTATTATATACCTAGGTGGTGGGGAGAGTCAGAATGACTGGTCCTGTTTTTAGAACTTGCTGTTGGTAATTGTTTATATTCTTAGAGCAACAATCAAGAGCCAATAATGTCTGCTCTTGATCAGGTGACCACTGTGAGATCCAATCACAGTGATCATCACTGTAAAATAAAAGTATGGCATGTCACATCACTCTGTTCCAGTTGTGGAGAGAAACAAATACCTCTGTGACAGTGTTGCTTCACAAAAATAACCTCATTAATAGCATTTAAGTGCATGTAATTCTGAGCATGGTGCTCATACTTGATTCTAAAGAAATAGAGATGTTTTGAATATTTTGTTTAAATTTTTTATCATTTTCATAAGGGATAATCCCACTTCAGTAAATGGCATTTATCATGTAGACAAAATTAATACAAGGAATTTACTAATGTATTGTGATGATTGTCCATATTGCCCCCTTTGCTGGCTTGATTAATTTTTCATTTGGATTATACACAGGGGCGGTCTTGGGCACCATGCATCCTATGCATTTGCGTAGGGCCCCCGACGTCCAAGGGGGCCCCCACAATGAGCGAGCATGCTCGGCCGAGCATGCTCAGGTGGAATTTGCGTGCGCTTTTTCAAATCTGCACGCTAATTCATACGCATATTTTAGTATGTACACTAATGCGTACGCATTTTATAAATTAGTACGCTAATGCGTACTAATTTATAAAATGCGTACGCATTAGTGTACATACTAAAATATGCGTATGAATTAGCGTGCAGATTTGAAAAAGCGCACGCAAATTCCACTCGAGTATGCTCGGCCAAGCATGCTCGCTCATCTCTAGTCCCAGCACGTGTCCCAGCCCAGCCAATAGAGAGCTGGGAGTCTGGGACACGCCATAGGCTGTGGGCAACCTTCACACCCCCCCTCCTACAGTGAGTGATGGTCAGCAGCACGTGCCCCAGCTCAGCCAATGAAGAGCTGGGACGTGCTGCTGACGTAATTTTAGTAAAAAAGCGCGAGGAGGGCATCCTCCATGTTAGTCTAGTGCAGACCAGGTAGTTAGGAGCAAGGGAGCTGTGCTGCTGCTGTGTGTGAATCTGATTTTAATATTATATAGCACAGCACTGGAGTAGAGAGAGTCAGGAGCCAGGAGGACTGGGAGTAGTAGTGCTGCTGCAGGCTGCTGGATCATCAGTGACAAAGACAGCCAGCTCAGGGTAGTTGACTTGACTGTAATATATAGTGAATAGTGATAGAGAAGGGACAGAGAGAAATAAAACAGGAGACACAGAGGCAAACAGGAGAATCATATATGACAAGTGTGTGAAAAACAGGAGAGTCAGATACCACAAGTGTGTGAAAAACAGATAGGAGAATCATATACGACAAGTGTGTGAAAAACAGATAGGAGGGTCAGATACCACAAGTGTGTGAAAAACACTGGTATAAGACAAGTGTGTGAAAAACACAGATATAAGACAAGTGTGTGAAAAACACAGATATAAGACAAGTGTGTGAAAAACACTGATATAAGACAAGTGTGTGAAAAACAGATAGGAGAGTGATATACGATAAGTGTGGAAAAAACACATTCTTTCATTGTTTAACAGTGAGTTAATTGTTAATTGTTTGACAGTATCTTATTGTTAAAAAAGTCTTTGTGTGGGGGGCGTGTCATTGGGGGGAGGGGGGCGTGTCATCAGAGGGCGTGTCATCAGAGGGCGTGTCATCAGGGGCATGACGCGTCATTGGGGGGGCCCCGGACATAACTTCGCTTAGGGCCCCAGAAATGCCAAGACTGCCCCTGATTATACACTGCTCGTTTCCAGGGGTTGCACACTATAAGAAAAAGAGCCAGCTTCTCTGTGGGAATGCACATGCATGCGCAGCAGCTCTTGTCCTGGCCACATTGTGTGTGTGCTGCATATGTGGCTGTAACCCCTGGCAACAAAAAGTATATAATGTAATGGAAAAATGAATCAAGACAGCAGAGGAGGCAATATGAACAATCACAATACATTAGTAAGTGCGTTGTATTAACTTTGTTATCCTTCCTACTCTGCACTTCAGTAGCTGAAAACAAAAACCATGTATGTGATCGCTGACAGCAAGTTCATGAGTGTGGTAGATTTGTATGACTGTGCTGTCCCAGATAATGGCTCTTATTTAGAATTCATATTAATTGTACAGGGTGGGCCATTTATATGGATACACCTAAATAAAATGGGAATGGTTGGTGATATTAACCTCCTGTTTGTGGCACATTAGTATATGGGAGGGGGGTAACTTTTCTAAATGGGTGGTGACCATGGCGGCCATTTTGAAGTCGGCCATTTTGGATCCAACTTTAGTTTTTTCAATGGGAAGAGGGTCATGTGACACATCAAACTTATTGAGGATTTCAGAAGAAAAACAATGGTGTGCTTGGTTTTAACGTAACTTTATTCTTTCATGAGTTATTTACAAGTTTCTTATAAGACCACTTATAAAATGTGTTCAAAGTGCAGCCCATTGTGTTGGATTGTCAATGCAACCCTCTTCTCCCACTCTTCACACACTGATAGCAACTGATAGCAGTTTTCTGAGTACCACCACATTATGGGTGTCAGGTCCGAGCATTCATAGATGAACAGTTTCCTGGAAAGTGGATTGGTCATCGTGGACCAGTTGAATGGCCCCCAAGGTCTCCCGATCTGACCCCCTTAGAATTTTATCTTTGGGGTCAAAACCACCCTTTATTTAGTGTTATATGTTATCCAATATACTTAGTGTAATTTGCTGCCATCTTGTGGCCATTGTTATATTTGGTTTTATGATGTTATCTATGGTTGTAACTCATTATGACATTGATCTTGTAACTCCTCCTCATCTGTGCTTACATCCTGTGTCTTTCAGTCTTTTCCTGTTTGTCAGACATGCACCACAGAGCTGGACAGAGGATTTTCCTTTGACTTCTATCATCATTTCTCAAGGTAAATTCAATAAATTACCTAAAGGCGTATCAATTCCATCTCCATCACTAGAATTCTACATGCAACTAGAGTTGCTAGGGAAATGAGTATAGTGAGGTCACTATCTTATATTGCTTATGCAAAAGATTGTGTCACACGCAGGTGTGGGGGGGAACCGAACCAAGCGTAGGAGGGAAAGGAGATTAGGCCTAGTAACTAAGGAAGGAAGATGGACACCTCCTATAGGAAACCCTGGCTCAATTCCTGTCTATCTACCAGTATGAACAGGCCTCAAATGTAGGCAAGTTCATACACAGGAACCTAAACACCGAACTGATCCTATAGGACAATGGAACTAATGAGAGGAATGAGTCTACCTGTTCCTCCAAAAAGAAGGACGAACAGGAGTCTCCCTTAGGCCTAATAACAAAACACACAGAACGGAAAAGGAAACTTATCTTTCAATGAAGAAATGGAGGGACCAGGATCTCAGCTGAAAACCAAACTGCTACTCACCACAACAACTGAAGCTATAAACCGCAAGGAATAGTGGGAGAAGAAGCAATAAATAGGGGAGGGACAATTACCACACCAGGAACATCTGAGGGAAAGGGTGTGGTAAATACCAACAACAAAAAGGGAAAACATGTCAAATTATACCACGTGTTGCCAATCTGACAGACCTCCTGTTATCTGTTATAGGAATGTCTGGACAGATTGCCACTCACAATTGTCTCTTTCGTACATCGTTGGTAGAATAACGACCAAACATTACTATCATATCTGGTTAAAAGGAAAACCCGAAGATGGCATGAAAAAATAATTATATACTTCATCCAGGTAGCATTGCACAATGGATTTATCCTGTACAAAAAAAAAAATCAGGAAGCACTGATACATGTATTGATTTTCTGGACAAGGTGACTGAAGATCTCCGATTATACTCTGCTGACCAGAGGCTAGTCCATGGGTCAGATGATGTGCACTGATTTGTTGAAAGACATTTTTCTACACCCCATTTGTTCCACACCAAACCAAAAATACTCCCAAAAAAGGTGCAGGATCTGTGGTAAACCACGGGGCCGAAGTGAGTCATGATATTATTGCTTTGTTTGTCCATCCAACCCTAGCCTACGTGTAAGCCTCTGTTATGAAATTTATGATACTGCTTATGAACCTCGAAGTTAAGAGTTTATTTAGTTTTTTTGGTGATTTTTGCTGTACGAAAAAAACTTTCTTTAAAATGATATATTTGTGACAAAATATCATAGTACTTATTTCAATTGCTCTGCATTAATCCCTGCAAAATACAGTGGGTTCAAAATACACACTACACCAGTAGAAAATATCAGAGGGGGTATCATTTTCTATATGGTATAATTTGGGGAGGTTTACAACCTTCTGGCAACTCAGTGCCTCTACAAATGGTCCTGAAACATTTTCAAGCAAAATGCTTGCTCTGAAAAGCAATTGGTGCTCCTTATATTTCGGCTTCGCCCTAAAAATAAAACCTGTCTCTAAAATGCAACATTTGTGGAAAAAATAGAATTTTATATTTTTTTTACCTGAATTGCATTAATTCATGCAAAAAAAGTTTAAGCTTTAAAATAAGCACTACAACCCTAGATAAATACTTTAGGGAGTGCAGTTTACAAAAGAGGGTAATATGGGGGGGGGGGGGATACATTGTTCCGGCAACTCAATACCTCCACAAACATTTTCACGTAAAATATGTGTTCTGAAAACCACTGGGTGGTGCTTATCTTTTGGGCCCCACAGTGCATCTAGGCATAAAATAAGGGCCACATAAGGGATATTTCTGAACACAAGAAAAACAGGGTGATGAATCCTGGGATGTGATTCTTATTTTTTATGTACATTGTACAAAAGAAATTGTCTTTAAAATGCAGAATTTGTGAAAAATCTAATTTAAATTTTCGCCTGTTTTTCATCAATTCCTGAAAGAAAAAGGGGATTCAAAATATTCTCTACACCCCTCAACGAATACGTGAAAGGCTGCAGTTTTCAAAATGGGTTCATTTTAAGGGTTTTCTATCATTCTAACA
This sequence comes from Rhinella marina, assembly GCA_900303285.1. Lineage (NCBI taxonomy): Eukaryota > Metazoa > Chordata > Amphibia > Anura > Bufonidae > Rhinella > Rhinella marina. The sequence continues at coordinate 82,873 of ONZH01014649.1, forward strand.
ATTATGATCCCCTGCAAACTTGGCTTGGTACAGGAAAACACAATATAGTTCAACCTTTTCACAATTAATGATTTATTAATTATAAACACACTTTCACAATTAATGCTGCCAAAATAAACATATGGAAAAATATATCTGATAAAATATTTGTGCAGTATATATGCATATATGTGGCATATTGCAATACTGTTAGATGGCTGTGGCTCCACATTCTTTCTGCCCAGGCTTTGTTTACATGACTGCAGTGGTGATGTGCCTGTATACTGCAGATGACTGCTGCAGCCAATCATTGGAGATCTTGTGCCTTAAAGCTGAAGCCAGTATTTTGCCACAGTGGTCATATGCAGTAGATGGCAATCTCATCACAGTCACTATAAACATGATGCCATGGCTGCAGTAGAAGGGAGGATTGGAGTGGCTGCACTGGAGCTGAGGGGATTCGGAAAGGTGACTTTTCTGATGTCTTCTATTATTAATTATTTTTAACTAGGACAACCACCATGCTTTCAAGGGGAATCTGTCAGTCCCCAAAAAAACAAAATTAGGGCAAGCATAAGGATTTGACTCAATTAGTGTTGAGCAAATCGAGCTTCAGATCCTAGATCTGAAGTTAATTCGTTCAAAACTTCATTTGAGTGCTGCACAGAGATCTGAAGACGACTACGGATCCATGTTTTAAAATTGTTGGATCCATGTTTTAAAATTGTCTTGCCAGAAATGATGTACAGAGATAGAAATTACATAATGGGACTCAGTTTGGGGGTTGTTGCGGAGCTCACAGATGTTCTTTAATTGTTTATACCTCTCTGTTTTAAACATCCTAGTCATACCTCCCAACTTTTGAAAAGCCCATGGAGGAACAATATGAGCGGTGTGCATAGGGCACCACTAGAATTTTCACACAAACCACGCCTCTAACTCCACACCAAATCCCTTCCAGTCCCCTTTGTGCCCCCACAGAGTAATAATACTCCCTTAGTGCCCCACACAGTAATTCTGACCATTACTGCCCTACACAGTAGTTCTGCCTACAAAGTGCCCCCTCAGAGTAAGAGTTCCCCTAAGTGACCCCTCACAGTAAAAATGCCCTTTAAATGCCCCCACACAGTAGCTATGCTCCCTAAATGCCCCTACACAATAGTTATTAGTTATGCCTTAGTGCTCCCTCACAGTAAGAATGTCCTGTTAGTGCCCATTCCCAGTAGTTATGCCCCCTTAATGCTTCCGCACAATAGTTATGCTCCCTTAGTGGCCGTTTCACAGTAGAATGTCCCCTTAGTGCCCCCACTGTTATGCTTCCTTAGTGCCCCCACACAGTAGAATGCTCCTGTGGAGCCCCCACAGTAGAATGCCCCCTTAGTGCCCCCAAACAGTAGAAGTCCAGGCTTATAGTGCATAAACTAGTGGGTCATGGCAGGGGTGGGATTCAAATTTTCAACAGGTTCCCTACTCAATGGTGGACACGCAGTGTCATGACAAGTTTACATATACATACATCATATATATGCAACACACATACACAAAAATACACCATATACATGGTACAAATACAAAAATGCACCATATATACACACACATGCCACCCAACTAAAGAGCTATATTATCCGTGGTGCGCAGTGGTGTACCGCACATATAGGCAGACCACGCCATTGCTATGGGGCACGCGGCACAGGGGGGCCCGGAGAGCACATACAATAGTGTATGCCTGTTCCGTTGGGGAAGCCCTGTTGCGGTGGGCTTGGAACAGGCATACACTATCCTTAGTTTCCCCTAACGTCCAGACGCATTTAGGACGCTCCTGTGCGCTCCCAGCTGGCCCCGCCTCCTCCCTCATGCTGCGCTGCTGCTACTGGACGGGAGGACCTGTGCAGCGCAGCAAAAGAGAGGGAAAGAAGAAGGGAGAAGAAGACCAAGGCCGGCCAGCACCCTCCAGAGCGTTGAAGTGGAGACAAGGGCCAAGTAACTGTAAGTTTTTATGTGTGTCGTGTGTGTGTGTGTGTGTGTATGCATACACTGTGTATATACTGTATATTGTACAGCATGGCACAGGGGTTATATTGTCCGGCATGGTATAACCACCATGCATTTGTTGTACAGTATACATTATAATCCCTGTACCATGCTATACAATGTACAGCATAATCCATACACCATGCTGTATAATATACAGTATAATCCGTACACCATGCTGTATAATATACAGTATAATCCGTACACCATGCTGTATAGTATACAGTATAATCCGTACACCATGCTCTATAGTATACAGTATAATCCGTACACCATGCTGTATAATATACAGTATAATCCATACACCATGCTGTATAGTATACAGTATAATCCGTACACCGTGATGTATAGTATACAGTATAATCCATACACCATGCTGTATAGTATACAGTATAATCCATACACCATGCTGTATAATATACAGTATAATCCGTACACCATGCTGTATAATATACAGTATAATCCGTACACCATGCTGTATAGTATACAGTATAATCCGTACACCATGCTCTATAGTATACAGTATAATCCGTACACCATGCTGTATAATATACAGTATAATCCGTACACCATGCTGTATAATATACAGTATAATCCGTACACCATGCTGTATAGTATACAGTATAATCCGTACACCATGCTCTATAGTATACAGTATAATCCGTTCACTATCCTGTATAGTATACAGTATAATCCATACACCATGCTGCATAGTATACAGTATAATCCCTGCACCATGCTGTATAATATACAGTGTAGTCCATACACCATGCTTTATAATATACAGTATAATCCATACACCTGGGGGCTGCCCCCATATAGTATAGCGTCTCCTTGTGGCTGCCCCCATACAGTATAATGTCTCCTTGTGGCCCCCATACAGTATAATGTCTCCTTGTGGCTGCCCCATACAGTATAATGTCTCCTTGTGGCCCCCATACAGTATAATGTCTCCTTAATTTAAAAAAAAAAAATTCAGTAGCTCATGTATACATTTCTTTATTGGCAAATGGGGGTGTGGCAGGGGAGGAGCCAGGGCAGCATGTGGGATGGGCCGGGGTAGTGGTCGGGGTTAGGGGCCCCATTCAGATTCTTGCTATGTGTTAAAGGAGCTATTAATTAGTAATATTTTGTGTGATATTATTAATTAATATTCATAAATAGGCGTAACCGGCTCTCGCTAGCTCCGCCTATTTATTTCCTTTATTCAATCCATTCCCTGCACTATGTGTACTGAACTGTACTATGGCGGCTACACAAAAGACAATGTATACAGTATTTAAATAATAAAAAGATTTATTACAAAATACTAAAAGTCTACAGTCTAATTATTTAGACTATATCTATATATTTTTATATTGACGTATATATACATATAGCCACACAACAATGCAATAACACAACCTCAGTATAAAAACTCAACTACACTGCACAATCCCACTTAATTCCACCCACAATACTAACTAAACACATACACACACTCACACACAGAATTACATATAATTACAGCAGTACCCTCCCAAGCCTAATACTAGCTGTCCCTAAAAGTGGTTACTTATAATACAGGATTATTAGGGGTAACAGGGAGTTACTTAGACAGTCTCTGTTTCTGGAGGGGCTGCTTGGCTTCCTTCCTCTGTGGTCAAAGCTCCCTCTCCTTCTGGTGGTCAAAAGCTCCTCTGCTTAGTGGAGGTCAAAGCTCTTCTGCCCCAGTCCCTAAAATGCTGGACTTTTTATCCCTCATGAGTAGTGGGGGGAAGGTGGCTTTCCATATGGCAGAGGTGTGGATGGCCCATGCTATAAAAACAGGTTTAGCAAGTCACCAACTGCTTGATTGGGGTCTCCACACAAAGGGTCTAGATACCGATCAGGTGTGATAAACCTTCACAATGCAAGCAATGGAGGCCAACACCCCTGTTCATAGCAAGCCTTGCTGTGAACAGCTGATACCACAGGTCTGTGACAAAGGGTAGATGATCTTATCAATCCTCTGTCCTTTGATGTGCCCGAGACTATCATCAGGGCGGCGTCTCCCTCCTGCAAGTGCGCTGGTATGCGCCTCCAGGGGGATGCAGGGTGGAGGGTCAGTTTATATGTATATAGATAAATGCATATAAAACTGGGGCATATATACATGTATCTATATACATTAGGAGCAACTGGGGGCACAATATAATATATATAGGGGGCATCATATGCATCAGAGGGCACCACATATTGGGGCATATCTGGAGACCCACAGATACATATATAGAAGGCACATATATAGATATACATGTATCTGCATGCCTCATAAAGGGGGCATGCATGCATATACATATACACACATACATACCAGCACTTCCTTCTACACTATGGGGCCCAATGATTTCTATGTACGCCCCTGGTGGTGCGCTAAGCAAAGCAAGTGAATATCTCCAGCTGCCCTGCCGCTGCCAGAGCACTGGATCAGGACTTAGCCGGTAACACGGTTCTCCGATCCAGTTGTAATTTTAACAACCGGATCTGGAGAACTGGAGGGAACTGGCTAAATCCCATGCCTGGTTCATGGCATATCTATGCACTGATTTTCAGTGATGTAACTTCAGTGGAGGCAGACCACATTTCTGCTATGGGGCCCAGGGGAAAAGGGCCAAGTGCTGATTTTTTTCTGTTCAATGCGCTCAATGAACAGAGATTCTACAGCTTCAACTCCAGTCAATATTAACTAGTGTATGTAAATTCCTATGCGCTGAGTTCCCCTTAATGGTGGCTGAGATTATTTTTATTAGTTATCAGGTGTAAATCCATTGAGAAATAGGGTTTTCAGAATGTGCGCCATATTTATAAAGCACCTGTTCCACTTTCCAAGATAGAAGTCGGATAAAAGTGAATGAAACTGAATGGGGCGAGAGGGCATACTAAGTTTTGGTATGAGAACTGCGTATCCACCAGCTGATTGTCCTTTGTAACGGAAAAGGGGCAGGACCCTGAAATACATTTTTATGTATGGACTTTTAATCATATGTCATCAAAGACCGTTTTTATTGGATCAAGCGCAGGTCCTACTATATATCTGTTTACACATCCGGAAGCCTGGCTTGCTGGACCCAGTAGATCATTTAGCAGTAGAATTAGTGTGGATTCTGTTATGTTTGGTAGCTTATAACAAACTCCACCATGAAACTCGTGCCTTTTTTCAAGATTTTTTTGGTGTGGTGTTTTTTAATCACACCTTCGTTTTAGACGTCACTCTTAATACCCTTTTAGCTGACAGGGGATGCACTAAATTTATGTAGAGGTGCTGGACTCTAAAACTTCTTTGTATTCATTGCCCATCTAAATCTACACCAGCTCCCTTGCTGGCATACATGTAGACCGTTTTCTACGCCTAAAACAAGTGTACAAAATTATGAATGAGACGGGCCTGCCAGCCTGCCCCCTTCCCCGCCCATGCCACGACCCCTTTTTTAGACCTGCCATGAGTGGGGAAAAATCACAGATTGTGGCGCAAATAACCTTTGTGCCGCAATCTGTGACAGATATAGGACAAAAAGTGTTGTATTTTGTGCCAGAATATTTTGCCTCCACCATTTTTATTTTGTCATATTTATGAATAGCATGCTCTTTGTTATGTGTCATAATCTGTGCATGATGCCTACAAGTTGTGACAAACTGTACAATGTAGTTGTAGGCAACAGAAAAGGAATACCTTTTTGCAACACCATGCACAGTACCATTTTTCAGCTTGGAGATGTGACTCAACATGGTGTATACTAGTCTAAGTTGTAAATTATATTATGTCATGCTAGGGACGTGTGCCAGAGAAACTGGCTATTCATACTGTATATCTGCCTCATTGTTTGTAGGGCATTTTTTATTCCCTATTGGTTAATATGTAACATCTGGGCGTAAAAAAAAATGCAGACAATAAAATAAAAGAGGAGTAACTGGTGTAAAGTACACCTTGCTTAGTTGCCCATAGCAACCAATCAGATTCCACCTTTCATTTTCCAAAGGAGCTGTGAAAAATGAAAGGTGGAATCTGATTGGTTGCTATGGGCAACTAAGCCAGTTCTACTTTACACCAGTTTGATAAATCTCCCCCAAAGTGTTTTCGAGGGAAAAAAAAAACCTAGCAGGTCAGAATTATATGCCAAGTATCATGGTGCCATATGAGCAATGACTCTTTTCAAATACCTAATCTTACTATAAATAAAGACACTAAACCTTGATATTGTAAAATAATGTCCGTGGTCCTTTATTAAGGGTTAATTTACAAACCATTAAAAATTCATAAATAATTTAATAAATAAGATTAATAAATAACCATCAAAATCCAGATCTTCACAACCGTCCCCCCAGCACTAACCCCCCTCTAATAATGGACCGCGACTTGAACTAGGGAGGGTGGGCGTTGCAACGTCCTCTTCTTTCAGCGTTGATCGACAGACAAGCTCAGGATCTGCTGACAACGAGAATAAATACCCGAAATTCCCGCCACTGAAGCTTGAAGAACCAATCACTGATGGGCAGAAAACAGGTACCCAGCAACACGTAAGCAACCATTAAACAATCACTAAAATCACCTCAGGTTCGCTGTAGAGAAAACTGTAAAATAAGGAAAAAAGGAGGGAAAGAAAAGGGGAGGGGGAAGGAGAACACCACATAATAATACACTACAACCCCCATTATGCTCAATGTCACCATGGTGGTGACTTCGGCATTCGCCTACATGCCCACTCTCATGGTGCCATATGAGCAATCACTCTTATCAAATACCTAATCTTAATTTACTATAAATAAAGACACTAAACCTTGATATGGTAAAATAATGGCCGCGGTCCTTTATTAAGGGTTAATTTACAAACCATTAAAAATTTGTTAATAATTTAATAAATAAGATGAATAAATAACCATTAAAATCCATATCTTCGCAACTGTCCCCCCAGAAAAGCTGGGTGACTAACCCACCAGACATGCAGCCTTTTCTATCATGTCTTGCAAACCAGCATTGAAAATATCCAAGCCAATATCTGACAAATGAACTAAGTCGTCCCGATAAAGGCCCAAAATGAAACCTTACAATTCAGTGTGTCTAAAACTCCATCCATTTAAGGTTTAAAGGTATTTCTCTAAACTCCTATTGACTCTCTTCCTGATCCTATTGATGAAACCAAATTGCTCACCTTTCCAAACAAGGCATGGAATAATTTCCAAAAAAGTAAAGTAACCTCGGGTAATAAAGATTTTATGTAACTTAAATCTGATTTCATCTGCTCTAACAATTCTAACATTTTCACCTTCCCCAAATCATTCCCCCCAGCATGAATAATGAAAAGATCAGGCTGGAGTAAAGACTGCAACTGACCTCTTAATATTGGAATGATTTTCCTCCATTTTAAGTCTCTAAATGCTAACCAAAAAACTAAAATTAATCACGAACCAATAGAGATTTTTTGAGAATAATTACGCTTGGCAGCCGTGCTTTCTGCCCAAAAGACGAAAGAACGACCCAGGATCCAAACGTTCAATTGCTTTGGGCCTAAAAGAAATGAAATTGAAATTATAACAATAAATTAGGCCTAAACATATGACTTGTATCTATTTGACTCCCAACGTCCAATTCTTTTGATTACTGACTGATTCAAACCCAAATTGGCTGCGACTGTAGCTGCACCAATTTAAAATGAATGAGACGAGTAAGTATTCAATTTTAAAGACATTAAGCATTTCTTTACAGAAACTCTTTAACTGACTTACTGGGCATAAGGAAGAACAGGGGAGAGCCGCTAGCTTAATCAACGAACCTTTTGCTAGTTAATCTGTTTTAGACCTCCTAATGAAAACTACTAAAGAATTGATTCGAAAACGACTGAGAACCTGCTAGCTTAAAGAAAAAAGAAACTCCTGAAACGATTTTATGAACAGCAGAATGGCCTAAACCATCTTCTAACAATGAACATAAAAACTGAAAAAATAAATTTAAATCATAATAACTAAAACAAGATACATTTCAAGGTTCAGCCAACCACTGACCATCCAAAAAGTCTCCATATCCCCAAGAACCTGATGCATCCGTGAATAAACCTAAAGCACCTGCTTCTCTAAAATCCTCCTGCCATGTACTACGCCCATTAAAATGAATTAAAAATTCCTCCCACACTGCTAAATCATCTTTTAGTGCTTTAGTAATTCTAATGTGCGAGTGTGCGAGTGTGGAGATTTTAACCCTTTTGTTGCCATATATAACCTCCTGGAAAAAAACTCGACCAACTGGAATAATTCTTGATGCAAAAGCTAGCAAACCCAACAAACTCTGTAAATCTTTCAACTGAGTTTTCCTCACCATCAACATCTTTCTAATAGCCAAAAGAGTTTTCTCAACCTTCTCAATAGGAAGCCTGAACTCCATATTAACCGAGTCGATTACAATGCCTAAAAACTCAATTTCTTAACAAGGCCAAACTTTTTTTCCCAAGCCAAAGAAACACCAAACTGTTCACAGATTAGCATAAAACCCTGCAATAAACCTAAACACTTGCTAAAAACCAACAAATAAAATATCATCTAAATAATGTAACACACTTGTTAGCCCAACAACTTTTGTAACTACTAGAGATGAGCGAGCATACTCGTCCAAGCTTGGTGCTCGTTCGAGTATTAGGGTACTCGTAAGTGCTCGCTGCTCGGACGAGTATCTCGCCATGCTCGAGGAAATGGCAACTTCCGCATCGTGCATTTTTGGCGCCTATAAACTCAGCCAATCACAAGCCAGGAGACTCTGCGGTACACCCAGCATCACGTGGGGCCCTTACATGTCGATAGCAGGGGTTGGCTGGCCTGATCAGGTGACCCTGGAATATACTAGTGACTGGCCGTGGTGCTTGGCTCAGATGCTGTCTAGATGTCGTTAGGGATAGAGCTGCTGCGTTTCAGGGAGAGTGTTAGGGCCTGCATTTAGTTCTCTGTTAGGCAGGAATCACCCACAAAGAACCCAACAGCCCTTCTAAGGGCTACAGGAATTTTTTGTTTTTGTCTCCTGGCTTGGCTGGCTGGCTGGCACTAGTAGTGCAGCTATCGCCATATATAACCCCCTTTTTTTTTTAATTGTTATATCTCAGTGATACAAATCCATTGCACACAGCAGTGAGGAACCATTCTGTGTGTCACAGTTCAGTACACTCACTATTTTCTGTCCAGGTGACACTGTCTGTACGTCACTTAATCCAACCAGGTCTTTTGCTCTCACGTATATAGCTTGATCACAAAAATCTCTGTGCGACATTTGTCTGGGTCGCAGTCAAAATAGCCACCATTAACAGGGTGTGAATTAGGTCTATGATAGTTTCTGCACGTCACGTTCCAAAAAAAACAAAACTACAAAAAAAATATACAAAAAAATATATAAAAAAAATAGTTTTTTTGTTGTTTTAGCTCAGTGATACAAATCCATTTCACACAGCAGTGTGGAACCATTCTGTGTGTCACAGTTCAGCTGCCCACTCACTACAATCGGTATTTTCTGTCCAGGTGACACTTTCTGTACATCACGTAATCCAACCAGGTCTTTTGCTCTCACGTATATAGCTTGATCACAAAAATCTCTGTGCGACATTTGTCTGGGTCGCAGTCAAAATAGCCACCATTAACAGGGTGTGAGTTAGGTGTACTATAGTTTCTGCACGTCACGTTCCAAAAAAAACAAAACTACAAAAAAAATATTTAAAAATATATAAAAAAATAGTTTTTTTGTTGTTTTAGCTCAGTGATACAAATCCATTTCACACAGCAGTGTGGAACCATTCTGTGTGTCACAGTTCAGTACACACTCCAATCCGTATTTTCTGTCCAGGTGACACTTTCTGTACGTCACGTAATCCAACCGAGTCTTTTGCTCTCACGTATATAGCTTGATCACAAAAATCTCTGTGCGACATTTGTCTGGGACGCAGTCAAAATAGCCACCATTAACAGGGTGTGAGTTAGGTCTACGATAGTTTCTGCACGTCACAGTCCAAAAAAAACAAAACTACAAAAAAAATATATAAAAAAATATATAAAAAAATAGTTTTTTTGTTGTTTTAGCTCAGTGATACAAATCCATTTCACACAGCAGTGTGGAACCATTCAGTGTGTCACAGTTCAGTACACACTCCAATCCGTATTTTCTGTCCAGGTGACACTTTCTGTACGTCACGTAATCCAACCAGGTCTTTTGCTCTCACGTATATAGCTTGATCACAAAAATCTCTGTGCGACATTTGTCTGGGTCGCAGTCAAAATAGCCACCATTAACAGGGTGTGAGTTAGGTCTACGATAGTTTCTGCACATCATGTTTCCAAAAAAACAAAACTACAAAAAAAATATATTAAAAAAATATATTAAAAAATAGTTTTTTTGTTGTTTTAGCTCAGTGATACAAATCCATTTCACACAGCAGTGTGGAACCATTCTGTGTGTCACAGTTCAGCTGTCCACTCACTCCAATCCGTATTTTCTGTCCAGGTGACACTTTCTTTACGTCACGTGGTAGAGGACTGTTGAAACCACAACAGTGCGAACAGCTGATCTCGTGGATTGCGGACAATGCTTCAAGTAATTTGTCCACCAGTCAGTCTTCCACGCAGTTCACCCACGTTACCCAAGGGAGCACTCCTCTGGCTCCTCCACATCAACCTCCTTCCCCCCAGTCTGCCCCCTCCCAGGAAAATTTGGAATGCGATCCGGCATACTCTCAGGGACTGTTTTCTGGACCTTTCCCAGAGTCACAAACCACTTCTCAGGTTGTTGCTGACCTCGTTCCCGATGCCCAAGTTTTCCAACTGTCGCAGTCTGTGGGTGATGATGATGATGATGACAATGTTGAGTTAGTGGAAGAAGTTTGTAAAGAGGTGTCGGACGATGAGGAGACACGGTTGTCAGACAGTGGTGATGTTGTTGTCAGGGCAGGAAGTCCGAGGGGGGAGCAGACTGAGGAATCGGAGGATGACGAGGTGACTGACCCAAGCTGGGTTGATATGCCGAGTGAAGACAGTGCTTCTGAGGCGGAGGCGAGTGCTGCACCAGAACAGGTTGTAAGAGGCAGTGGTGTGGCCAGAGGGAGAAGCAGGGCCAGAGCTGGTGCATCAGCAGCAACTGTTTCACGTAGTGAAGCTCCCGTGGCGAGGCCTAGATGTTCGCAAGTCTGGAGGTTCTTTAAAGAAAGTGAGGATGACCGACGGACTGTGGTGTGCAACCTGTGCCACACCAGGATCAGCAGGGGTGCCACCACTACTAGCCTAACCACCACCAGCATGCGCAGGCATATGAGTGCTAAACACCCCACTCAATGGAACCAAGGCCGTTCACCACCTCCTGCGGGTCCCACCACTGCTCCTTCCCCTGTGTCACTCGCTGCCTCTGCTAGTCAACCCCCTGCGTCACTCGCTGCCTCTGCTAGTCAACCCCCTGCCCAGGACCCCGGCACGAGCGCCTCCCGCCGGAAAACCACACCTTCGCCTCCACGATCCTCCACAGTGTCCACCAATGTGTCCCAGCGCAGCGTTCAGCTGTCTTTACAGCAGACACTGGAGCGCAAGAGGAAATACAGTTCCACCCACCCACATGCCCAAGCCCTCAACGTCCACATCTCCAAATTGCATAGCCTGGAGATGCTGCCCTATAGGCTGGTAGAGACCGAGGCCTTTCGCAATCTCATGGCGGTGGCTGCCCCTCGGTATTCGGTCCCCAGCCGCCACTATTTTTCCCGATGTGCCGTCCCAGCCCTACACCAGCACGTGTCACAGAACATCATCCGTGCCCTGACCAACGCTGTTTCTGAGAAGGTCCACCTAACCACGGACACGTGGACAAGTGCTGCCAGGCAGGGACACTATATCTCACTGACGGCACATTGGGTTAACTTGGTGGAGGCTGGGACCGAGAATGACCCTGGGGCCGCTCATGTACTGCCCACACCGAGGATTGCGGGGCCTACCCCGGTCACGGTCTCTCAGACGTACTATGCCTCCTCCTCCTCCGACCCCTCCTCCTCCTCCTCCACCGAATTACCATCCGTGGGCACGGCGCCTTCAGTCGGTAGCTCTAGGCGCAGCAGCAGTGCCGTGGGTAAGCGCCAGCAGGCGGTGCTCAAACTGCTGAGCTTAGGTGACAAAAGGCACACCGCCCAAGATCTGTTACAGGGCATCACGGCGCAGACCGATGTGTGGCTGGCACCGCTGAACCTCAAGCCAGGCATGGTTGTGTGTGACAATGGGCGTAACCTGGTGGCGGCTCTGCAATTCGGCAGACTGACACATGTGCCATGCCTGGCCCACGTGTTTAATCTCATAGTTCAGCGGTTCCTCAAGACATACCCCAATCTGTCTGATTTGCTCACCAAGGTGCGCCGCATCTGTGTGCATTTCCGCAAGTCGACCACAGATGCTGCCACTCTCAGGGCAGCGCAGCGCCGCCTACAACTGCCCGCTCACCGACTGTTGTGCGACGTGCCCACGAGATGGAATTCGACATTAAACATGTTATCCAGAGTTTACCAGCAGCGCAGTGCGATTGTAGACTGCCAGATGTCAACTTCCACCAGAACTGGAAGTCAGGTCAGTCAGATTCCTCAAGTCTACAATGAGGAGTGGACGTGGATGTCTGATATCTGCCAGGTGTTGAGCAACTTTGAGGAGTCAACACAGATGGTCAGCGGCGATGCCGCCATTATCAGCCTCACCATCCCGCTGCTTTGCCTGTTGAAAAACTCACTGCTCAGCATCAAGTTGGATGCGTTGCGCTTGTCACAAGAGACGTGGAGGAAGATACGTCGCTTTATAGTCAGAGCACCCTCTGGTCTGTTTCTCAGCGCGTATCGGAGGAGGGGGATGAGGATGAGGAGGAAGAGGAGGAGAATGTCGGCTAGACAGTAGAGGGTACCAGTGCTCAGTCCTTAACTCTTGAGCGTGTATGGGCTGAAGAGGAGGACTTGGAGGAGGAGGAGGAGGAGGAAATGGAGAGTCAGGCCAGTGAGGAGAGGGAATTCTTGCGTGTTGGGACTCTGGCGCACATGGCAGACTTCATGTTAGGCTGCCTATCCCGTGACCCTCGCGTTAGAAGAATTTTTTCAAACACCAATTACTGGGTGTTCACTCTCCTGGGCCCACGGTACAAGCAGAACCTTTTCACTCTCATCCCTGCAGAGGAAAGGAGTATGAGAGTGAATAGATATCAGCAGGCCCTGGTGCAGGCAGAGCGCTCCTTGATGATGTAGATGTCTCACCCTCGATGACGTCATTCTGTTGAGCCGCGTCAAGTGGCACCACCTCTTCCTCAAGCCTGGACGAACCTTCAGCCAAACAGTGCCGCAGCCAGTCCTCGCCTCCTCTTGACTCGGCAAGCAGAATAAGTTGCCTCAGGAGGTCTTGCATTCTTCTCCACGCCGCTGAGTAGATCTCCTTCCTACACAGGCTCCGCTCCAGGGATCTTCTTTTGCTTGTCGCCGCTCTACTCTTCGGCTCTTCCGCCCTCTGCTTCTCCCACTGGACTTCAGAACCTTCTCCGCCGCCTCTTCGTTCTTCAGCACCACCACCACTTCGTTCTTCAGCGCCGCCGCCACAGCGTCGTTCTTCAGCGCCGCTTCAGTGCTAGTAAAGGTGATCCGCCTTCTGCCCAGAAGTGCCGGCTAGCTAAATGAGCTCTTTTGCAGCTGTGCTGGCAATCATCTGGGTCTTCAGCGATGTCTTCTTCTTTCAGCGTTGATCGACGGACAAGCTCTGGACCTGCTGACAGCGAGAATAAATACCCGAAATTCCCGCCACTGAAGCTTGAATAACCAATTACTGATGGGCAGAAAACAAGTACCCAGCAATAGGTAAGCAACCATTAACCAATCACAGCTTGTCATTAAAATCACCTCAGGTTCACTGTAGAGAAAACTGTAAAATAAGGAAAAAAGGAGGGAAAGAAAAAAGGGAGGGGATCACCACACTACAGTAATAATAATAACAATACACTACAACCCCCATTATGCTCAATGTCACCATGGTGGTGACTTCGGCATTCGACTATATAGTTGGGCAAACAACTGGACACAGGAACGTATATATTTTTCATTCTTCTTGGCTAACAATACTAAAGATTTGGGGCTAACAATGTGTACGATCCTAGGTAAATGCTTCTTTTGTGTTTCCTGCTAATTCTTTGTGTCCTGAAAGGAAAGCATCAGATAAAAGCCTGCTGCGTAATAGAAAGATACTGGTAAGTTCATGTGCCAAGAATTGGGCTAAAAATACAAGCAAAGAAGGAGGAAAATCAATGTGCTGACAGTAAAATAGTTTACATTACCCTCCAAACATAATATAATAGAGCAGCTATGATTAGAAGATTGATTTCCTAGATGCACGCAGTTTTGTATAAGGCTGAATAGGGAAGGCAACTTTCTCACGTGTATACATTGAATTTGCTGACTACATTTTTTTTTATTTTGCAAAATACATCTAGAGGTGTGGCTGCCTCATGTTGGTTGTATTATTCCTGACTAGAGATGAGCGAACGTGCTCGTAACGAGCACTGTAGTGCTCGGCTCCCCTGCGCTCGCATGGGCGCAGGCATCCGGATCCGTCCTCCTCACCAGACGGATCCGGATGCCTGCGCCCATGCGAGCGCAGGGGAGCCGAGCGCTATAGTGCTTGTTACGAGCACGTTCGCACATTTCTATTCCTGACCCATCCAGTTGGTTGTATTATTCCTGACCCAGTTTTTTTTCTTAATTTTTAATTAGTTTGATGTTTGGATGATTCTGCTTCCCCGACTCATTAGTGGTCTGCTGGCAAAGAGCAAGAGAACATGTCGTGGCCTGCTGACCTAGAGAGGTAACAATTGTAGGAGACACAGTATATATGTGGGTTCTGTTCTCCTTGAATTTAGATGCTCATACAGCATAGTAATAGGTAATAATAGTTTTCCATCCAGACTGAGGTTACCTTGCTGTGGTAGATGGGCACAGATATTTTTGCTCAAAATATATTTGCTAAGAACCTCATGTTTATTTGTATACTATGGTATTAAGTTTTTGGTATTAGTATGTATATAGATCATATCTTTACATTTATAGAGTGCTGTTATACTGTATGCTTTGACAGTCAATGGATCCGTTTTCTCTGACACAATCTGCCACAATAGAAAACAGATCCGTCCCCCATTGACTTGCATTGGGGGTCATGACGGATCTGTCTTGCTCCGCATCCCAGGTCGGAAAGCTCTTCGGTAATGCTTCTCTTACCCAAAAAAATGAATAAAATGATCAAAAATTCACCTACACTCCACAATGGCATCAATAAAAACTACAGATCATCCTGCAAAAAATGGATTCTAGAAGGGTTCGTAATAAGTTGTGATTAGTGTTGAGCGAAGTATCCGAAGTGGAATTTGATCCAAAGTTTAGGAAGAATTCAATTCACAGTGAATCTGAATTTCCTGGCACTTCGTAGTAATGAATCGATATTTTCCTAAAATGGGGGCTACATGTGTTACAAAGTGAAAGTAAGAAGCCTGGTAACGCAAGATCACCCATAATGTTGTGCAGACAGCTGATCAGCAGCTATCCAGCGCCTGTGATGTCACAGCCCTTTAAAAGCCTCATCCTGTGCGGTTTCCACACTTTCATTGTGAAATGAGCATAGGGAGAGATGTGACAAGCACTAGGGACAGTGATTAAGAAAGCCTTTAATTGTGAAATATTCAATAGGGAGAGTGCAGGGACAGTGTAGGGAAATTGTGTGGAGACTTTTTACACACTATAGGAAGAGCATAAGGAGACTGCAGGGACAGTCCAGGGACTAACTGAACAATTCTATTACACCTTGATTCACTAATTGGGGTGAAAAAGCGATCTAATACTACTGCTATTGGAGTGTCCACATTGTTGTATAGATAAGAAATTCTATGAAGCCTTGATTTTTTAATTGGTGGGGGTAAAATATCGTACTCACCGGCATGGGAATTTTTTATCAAGTCGCCGGAGGACGTCAGTGTGACCATATGTAGAAGCTGTGGGTAGATGGTGAAGCATGGCTGGGGTGCCAATTAGAGATGAGCAAATCTATTCGCCATTTCTTAAATTCGATACGAATCTACGCAATTTTCTACTCCGAAGCGAATCCGGATTTTTTCGGATTCACTCCGTTGGAATCTTAAAAGTTCTTAAACCTTTGTACACATACGCTACGTACTTGTCCCATGAATTGTACGCAAATGCTATGTATCAGTTAATTTATACGCTGATGCGTCCGAATTCAGTTAATTAGCGAACTTTTACTGTATGTTTGTTATTCGTTCGGAAATAGGCGGAAAAAAGCCCGGGAAGAAAACGGTCACCTGACCTAGTGGGAAGGGCTTGCTCTGATTGGTAAGCCTGTGACGCTTCAGTTGTGCTGCGACTGCTGAGACGAGCAGTAGCACTGTCTGTAAAGTTCTTAAAGACAGAGAACTGTTGTATTCAAATAGTGGTGCAATTGTTCTGGGCATCCATAATACAGATATCAGGGATACTGCAGGGCCAGTGCAGGGTACGTGCATGGCCAGTGCAGGGCTAGTAATTAATCAGGCATGGAGAGAGACAGGGAGAGAGACAGGGAGAGATACAAAGACCTGCAGGGCCACTGTCAAGTGAAAATGTCTGGCATGGAAAAGCAAAAGGGTTCCAGTTCCAGCCAGACCTCAAGCCCAAAAAAAGGAGAAGGTGGCACAGGGCAGCAGTGGCAAAGGACATGTAGCCGGAGCTTTTACTGGTAGAATTCGTAATAGTTGGCCACTGTTACACCAGGCTAACCCACCAAGGCGCAAAATTGTAGTGGAGGAGAAAGTGGATGAGGTAGTGGAGTGGATGGCACACTCACATACAGTTTCATGTAGCCAGGGGTCAGACTCAGAGCGTTCCTCCTGCTCCACCATTCCGCTCCAGTAAAGCCTGTCATTTTCTGCCTCCTCTCAGCCTCCAGTCCCCCCTCCTAGTCCCTTCTGCATTTTATCAAATAAAAGGCCACCGAACCCCACCGCATAATCCGTCAGGATTTTTTAGAGAGCAGTCAGAGATTGGATTGCCTGGAATTGGAGGTTGGTGGGGAACAGCCTAATTTGCAGTCTGAAAAAAGTGGTGGGGAGGAGTCTGATGATTAATCTGATGTGTCACACCGGAGGACTTGGGAGGCGGATCGGGCAGGTGAGGAGGATTTGTTCTCCGAGGAGGAGGGTGGTGGTAGTGGCAGCAACAGAGGGCAGAGGCGAGTTAGGCCCAGGGCCAGGCCTGCCTTGGGAACTAGTGAGACCCCAAGTATGGTGGAGCCGGCATCAGGATCTAAGCGTGAAAGGGCTACAAGCTTGGCCAGCTCTGGAGGGCGCACATCGGGTGTGTGGAAGTATTTCACCACTCTGCCGGGGGATATCAGCACGGCCACGTGCAATTTCTGTAAACAGAAACTCAGCCGTGTGAAAGCCTCAAATGTAGGGACCACCGCTCTACGAACCATCTGAAGCGGCGTCATGCCGCAAATTTGTCTTACCAAGGTGGATTAGAGCAGCGCATTAATACTGAAGAGCTGGCTACTTCTCCCGGGGTCCCTTGCGTCAGGCAGGTCGCATCCAGGGGCGTAACTCAGCCCGCATCCAAGGGCATAACTAGTATATACATCTCATCGTCAACCGCGTGCGTTTCTCCACCTCCTCAGCCATCCATCATCGAGTGCGTGGCCAGGAAGCAAGTTTACGCAACAAGTAATCCAACAGTGTGCAAGCTTAATAGTCACCTGACCAAGTTGCTGGCTGTGCAGTCTCTGCCGTACAATTGACACCTGGAGCAGTGCTTATGGCCAGGGGCAATTCATGTTATTTATGGCCCACTGGCTGAATGTATTTAGTGGCAGCAAGGCAGGAACCAGCAACAGGGCCAATTGCTTTTAGCACCTCCACGCGCTTTCAAGCCAGGATTGCAGACCACCCAACACTTATCTGCTCCCTCCTCCACCTCCATGGGCAGTCCACCTGCTGGAGCATCAGGGCAGAGTTAACCCCCATTCTTCCTATCACATGTGCCAGGTGAAACGCTGCCAATCAGTCTTAGACTTAATCTGTCTTGGCAACAGCAGCCACACAGGCCAGCGCTTGCTTCATTACATCAAGCAGCAAATAGCACGCTGGCTGTCTCCCCGCCAGCTGGAAGTGGGCAAGGTTGTGAGTGACAACGGGACAAATATAGTGGCAGCCCTGAACCTGGGTCAATTCACGAATGCTCCCTGTATGGCACATGTTCTAAATCTAGAGGTGCAGAGATTTCTCAAAACATTCACTGGCCTGTGCACAGTGCTGGAAAAGTCACGGAAGCTTTGCACTCATTTGAGTCACTCCTATGTGTCCCGCAACGCTCTGCTAGACTTGCAGCGGCAAAACGGTCTTCCGCCACACCGGTTGATAGGTGACGTGACAACTCGGTGGAATTCCACGCTTCATATGTTGTAGCGGCTCCTTGAGTAGCGTAGAGCAGTGGATGACTTTGTCCAGCAGCAGCCAGAATCTTTGACCATAGGGAGCAGGTGTGGCTTAGATTTCCGTCAGTGGAGGCTGGTCCGAGATGCCTGCACTGTTCTAACGCCCTTTGAAGAAGCCACTAAATTGGTCAGCCGGAACAGCTGCGGTGTGAACGACATCGTTTCACTAATATTTGTCCTTGAAAAGACACTGACGCTCATGCAGCAGGGGGCAATGGGGGAAGGAAATCCTGGACATCTCTCTGCACGCCATGCTGTCACTGTAGGGGAGCCCAAACAACAAAATTCTGTGTAGGTGCAGGATTAGGATGAGGAGCTTCAGGTAGAGGAGGGGGAGGAGGAGGATTTTGATGATGACCAGGAGGAGCAGGAGACACAGCTGGAGGAGCTGGAGGATGACGATGACACTTTCAGGGTCTCTGAAGTGTCTCAGAGAGAGGCTGAGATGAAAAGAACTGGCTCCACGGGTACGCTGGCCAGGATGGCGAACTGAATACTCACATGCTTACGGAGTGACAGGCGTATCCAAAAAATAAGGCAGACTGACGAATACTGGCTGGCGATGCTTCTGGACCTGCGGTATCAATCCAACATGGGGGATTGTTTTCCTCCCCAGGAAAGGGAGGAGAAATTAGCATCATTCCGGGAGAAGCTATGTAGTAACCTGGCCACAGCTTTCAGCCAGCCCCAGCCTGCTCCCAGCGTCTCTGAAAAGGAGGTCATCCACCTCCTGTCACAACCAGCAGCAGCCAGTTAAGCCTCATGAGTATGATGCAACAATTTTTTTCAGCCTCCCAACAGCAGCCAAGTGAACAGGCCCAGACCTCCCGCCTCAACAAACAGGTTCAGACTTACCTGCAGTCTGGCTCACAAAGCCTCTTCTCAGACCCCCTGGACTTTTGAGTAGCCAGAATACAACAGTGGCCGGAACTTGCCCACTATGCACTAGGGCTTCTTTCCTGCCCAGCCTCAAGTGTCATGTCAGAGAGGGTTTTTAGCGCCGCTGGGGGGTGGTGACACCCAAACGGACCAGACTGTCACCTGGCAGTGTCCAGAAAAACACCTTTATAAAAATGAATCAAGGCTGGATTACCTCCGATTTTCACACTCCTCTCACTGAGGCAGATGATTAGATCAGGCCTTGCAGGCTGACATAGTCCAAGTGTCTTCCCGCTGTTGCTGTCAGTCGGCCCATAAAGTTCCATGCCAAATGTCTCTTGTGTCATGGGCTGTGCGAACCCAAACTCCCCAAAGCAAAACCCCTAAATTTTATTAAAATCCAAAAACTGTTGTCTACCTCCGCCTCTGTTTTCAGCATTAGCACTTAGCAGGCGAGCAGCTGTTGTTATACACCGTTCTTAGTTCTAGTTCTTGTTTTGGAGCCTTCCCCCCCCCCCAAAAAAAAAAAAAAAATATATATATATATATATATATATATAAAAATATATTTATATAAAAATAAAAAAAATGTAAAAATGGTATTAAAAAATAAAATTGTTACACTGTTGTTACCTCCACCTCCCGTTACAAGTTATATTAGCGGAGATTGTTATACTCCACCGCAGTTTGTTGTACTTACTAATCACTCTCTGCTGATATACCCCGTCCCCTACTACCACTGGCCGTGGCACCCATGAAAAGACCATATATAATTTTCACTGCCTATCTTTACAAGGTAGAATGTTTGCAGGCTTGTTGTCCAAAGCCTTTTTCTCTTATTGTAATCCGTGAAGCGGACAATTTTTGGAGGCTCCTGCCTAAAGAGGCATCCCTGTCTTCTTCACACTAATGCGGGCTCCGGCCTATGCACAATTTTTGGAGGCTTCGGCCTAAACAGACACCCCTGTCTTCTTCACACTAATGCCGGCTCTGGCCTATGCACAATTTTTGGAGGCTTCACACTATGTCGGGAAGGGGTTAAAGGTTTAAAAAAAACAATCAAAACACAGGTTTTACAAGTATAATTTTAGTAATAAATAATAACTTTCAACAAATAATAAAATAATAAACAAAAGGACAAAAAAAAAAGGTTACGCCGGCCTTTGCCGAAGTCTGGCCATCATCTCCTGCAGCTCTTGGTGCTCCAGCTGCAGGCCGCGAATAAGCCGGGAGAAAGCGTGGAGCCTGGTCCCGAAGCGGCGTAAGACTGCCTCCACTTCAAAGTCAGTGGAGATACCTGTAGGGGTGGAAACAGTAATATAATTAGTATGATAGAGTAAAAGAGGTTGTCCCACGAAAAAAATTCTAAAATTTAAAACCAGAACCTGGATCAAAATACTTTAGCAATTGCATGTCATTATATATTTGGTATATGTACTGGAACGAGTTATTTAGTGACATGTATCTGTATTGAGCCTTTTTTTTTTCTTTGAACTGCTCACTGAGAAGGCACACATGGTCAGTTTGGGGTTTGTTTGTACTTACTAGACACCCATACTGCGTGGTCTTCCCATGGTCCAGGGGAAAACTCGGTTGGAACTACAAAAGATAAAACAAAAATTTAGCTTATATTTTGATGACAGAAGGTCCACCCATTACACTTTTTATTTTACCTACCTTTCACCTCTGAAAGTTGGGCTGGTGGTGTTGGAGGGGCAGGTGTGGTCCTCTCTCGCTAAGGTGGAGGAGGGTGAGAGGGGTTCCTCTGTGGTGCAGCAGCTGTCAAAAAACATTAAATAATGGCATTACATTCAACTCTAATGAACAGTTGTAACTTCTGATGTTGATACATGTGAATTGTTTGGGGCTGGATCCCATTCCTAACCACTAGTGCTCTTACATCACTGCAGCTGCACTCCCACATAGCCTGGATTAAAAATAAATTAAATATGTTTACACTTACTAGAAGCTGAAGATACTGTAGGGGCCGTCCAGGCATAACGCTGGCGGTGACCGTGGTGACGCCGTCGTTGACGTTGCTCTGCAACTTAAATCCATTCAAAATTGTTACGATGACCATTTTTAATACTAACACTGTACTACGAAGATATTATGGGTGAGAGGAGGGCCATATCCATTTTTTTCTTCTAAATAGGTATTTATCGTGATATATATCGTTATCCCAATAAATTTCTTAATATCGTTAACACGGTGGGAATATTTTTGATATCGCCCACTAGCTGCAGCATGAGCACGTCTTTGAGTCTGTGTGTAGGAGGAGGAAGCGCTAACTATGAAGGGGCATGTATCTAAGGGTACTTTCTTTCACACTAGTGCATTTGCCTGACACAAACGGGAGAACGGCCAGCACCATTAACAATAATGGGGGACGGCGCTAATCCGGCCACTATCCGGCAAGAACGCCAGAAATTGGCAGGACAAATACTGCAGAACAGCCTGCAGGATCACCACCACATATGTGAAAGTAGCCTAAAGCAAATTACTGGGAAGGGGCACGTATCTGAGAATACTTTCACTTGTTTGGGTTGGAATTAGAGGCGTGGCCTAGCATGAAAGAAAATTGCTGCAGCGCACTACACACGCCCACGTTGTCCTTCTATGCGGTTTTCATTATTAGCACTGGTATATATACAATACAGTACACTAATTTTTTAACATGTTTTTACTTTTCAAATATGTTGCTACTCACTCTGCCGTATCTCTGCGAGGATCTCAATAAGCTGCTCTGGGCACTTAAACTTCAAATCGGACCATTTCTGCTGGATCTGGCCCGGGGTCCGTGTCGAAGTGATGGCGCAAGCCTCGGATCACCTGCTGCTTCAAAGGCCTCCACTAATCCACTAGCCCCTTTTGCCCCATAGGTTGATTTTAATTAGTGTAACTATAAAGCCGAGTGGACTCGGCATGCATGTTGGTACCTGCATCCCTGTATTAGTGGAGGCCTTTGAAGCATCAGAATTGGCAAAAGGCAGAGGGGACCCAGCATGCATGTGTAACCAACACCCCCTGATTATACAGAAGCCAAGGTTGGCACATAACAGGTAGGAAATAGTGTTAGGTTCCCGTCCTACAGAGATCACCTTGACGATTTGGTGGACAGGCCCAGATACAAAATATATTTGCCAAGAATCTCTAATTTACTAAACAAGCATAGCATTAGCTCCAGAATGCCTCATATCTCTATGGCATTTTGTGCTTTATCTGGTTAGCAGTGTGCCGTTGCATTGTATGTATTTTCTTTTCCTTAATGCCATTTTGCAAAATTCGCTCTGCCTCTGAGGAGTGCACACCGCGGCCTAGCGTAGTGACGCCTGCGTATTATGCAATCGCTAGCCAATTGTACGCTGAGAATTCGTACGCAATTTGTATGCTCATGCGTACGTGTTCACATAAGTAGTGTACCTTTAACAACTGTATGTTTGTTATTAGTGCGCAAATGTTCGCAGAACACGACAGAATAACGAATGATTTGTACGCAGCTTCGACCAAATAGCTTCATATTAGGTACGAATCTTTTTAAAAATTCAACGAACATTCGGCGAAGCAAATTTTGGATGATTCGCTCATCTCTAGTGCCAATGTTGGCTGCAGGGCCTTTGTCAATACATGGAGCGTCACCATAAAGTGACCTGGGAAAACCGTGGTGCTAATGTTGTGGTACAGCCTGAGGCATCTCTTAGTGGCCCACATCCCTTTTCCAGCAGTCAAGGCTCTACAACCTCAGCAGAAGGGAGCTGTATTTCCTTCCAATTGTCTACTGGTCCTGATGCTCCTCCTCCTACTTCTCACGGACAGGAGTACTCCCCTGTTTAACTTCGACATTAGCCAATGGAAGCTCATCCGTGACACCTGCCCTTTGCTCGGGCCATTTGAGGCGGCCTCTTTATTTGTCAGTCGCCAGGACTATGGGATGAACGATATGATTCCACTCCTTCACGTCCTTTGAGCAGATGTTGATAAATCTGGCTGACCAGGAGAAAGGAGACATGGTGCCTATATCTCACGGCCACCTGAGCCCTGTGATGGCTGATCTGGCAGAGAAAGAGGGCAAGGATTCACACACAAGCAATGTATACAGAAATAGGTGGTTTATCTGCACAAAAGTGACAGAAGAGCAGGAGGAGCATGAGGAGCTGGAGGGTGATGAGGAAGACCAGGCAGATGACCCTTACACACCGTGACAGTATGCAGTGGAGATGGAGGCAAGGAGTCCCTTGCGCAAATGGCCAGATGCACGCTAAGTTGATGGCATAGTGACAGCTGCATTACCATATTGATATAATTTGGGGGCATTTGGAATTTTTGTAATTTGCTTTTAATTTTTTTTTAAACAGGTGAAGCAATCAAAAGCAGCAATTCAACCATTTAAATTTTTTTATGCCATTATACGTTTATATATAGGTAAATACATTTAAATTTTGATAATTTGGCATTTTGAATGCTGCATTACCAATTATCTTAATTTTTTATTATTTGTATCTGTAAAATAGGGAAAGGGGGTAATTTGACATTTTAATTCTTTTTTGTATTTTTGAAAACTTATTTTCTTTTTTTACCTTTTTTAGTCCCCCTAGGGAACATCAACATGAAATCATAAAATTGCTTATAAATATTTTTAATGCAGTCTATGGGGAAATCAATGCATTCTCTTTACTATGGCAGGCCTTGGAGCCTTCAGAAGGGCTCAGGCTGCCATAGGTCACCAGGAGCGCTGTGCTCCTAATTAATAACCACTCAGATGCCATGGACATAATCGATCACGGCATCTGAGGGGTTAAAAGTCTGTGATCAGAGCTGTCTCTGATTAGAGACTTTGTTCTCCAGGAATTATTTAAAATGGCTGAAAAAGCAGGCACCCATTGCTTATGACAGGGCTGGCCAACCTGAGGCTCTCCAGCTGTTGTAAAACTACAACTCCCACAATGCCCTGCTGTAGGATGATAGCTGTAGGCAGACTGGGCATGCTGGGAGTTGTAGTTTTGCAACAGCTGGAGAGCCGCAGGTTGGCCAGCCCTGGCCTATGATGTCCAGTCAGCACCTGAGCAAGCACCATTGTCTTGGTGAAAATTTTATAGCAATGGTTCATACACAGCTTGCCTCTTTAACTCTTTCCCAACATCTGCCATATATGTGTGGAGGATGTTGTGAAAGAGTTAGAAAGGACAGCTGTGTATGAACCATTGCTATAAAACTTTCACCAAGCTTTCTACACAGTCTACTTACATAACACACATATTGCCCCAGGACTACTAATCCTATAGATGGAGTAAACTCAGGCTATCTAGACCTGCACCATATTTATCACAGTGGCTCAGGCTGGATGATAAATGTGATGCAGATGTAGTGACCAGTGGCAATATTATACTTTGGGACGGTGGTATTCTGCAGAATGCAGGCAGGTCATCTTCTTAGGAAGGGAGGTACCGCCCCTCACTTGGGATTGCGGCAGCGTTGGTCTTGTCCCCGCCAAAAGGTTCTTGAGCATTTGCATGTAGTGAGTGCCAACTAATGTGTACGTGGTATGGTCTTGACACTGGAACAAAGCAGGTCCAGATAGAGTAGTGATTGTACACTTGGCAAACTGCATGAAAGTGTGAAGTTCAGCACGATTTGTATCAAAAGGTCTGAGGAGGCCTCCATTGACTGATGTAACTATTGTAACCAGGAGCAGACTGGGAACTAAAAGTGGTCCTGGAAAAAACTAAAAGTGGCCCCATGTTGTAGATGGGTCCTGACAGAAGGTTGGGCAACAGAAACAGGCAGGGCTAACACATATAGGCAGGGACAACAGAAGTAGGTGGGGCCAGCAATACTGTAGTGCAGAACAAAATGCCACCCCAACAGAACCAAATACCACAGTGCAGCACAAAATACTGCCAACCATGCCACAGTATGAATATGTATCATCGTCTTGAAGGCGGCAATATAGCAGAATTTAGGAGGGCATCTGCGGCTGCTAGCCAGGTGCCTAAGTGCCTGATGCTCCTGCATTAGTTGATGCTGATAGCATCAGGTCTTTAGGTACCTTGCTGGCAGCCATGATGAGGACTTGGTTCGCCCCCTGGGCATTGGCCCACTGGGAAATTTGCCTGGGTCTATGGTCAGTCTGCCTCTGATTGTAGCATCTTCTATCAATGCCAGTTACCACTCTTCTCCACTCAGCATTCCCCTTGCGGGTAACTACATCTGCGCCACATTTATCATCCAGCCTGAACCCCTGTGATAAATCTGATAAATCTTGTGCAGGTCTATTCAGTCTGAGTTTACTCCATCTATAGGATTAGTAGATCTAGGGCATTACTGGGGGAATGTCTTGTGCATATGGGAGGAAGACAGAGAGGCCATAGGTGTGAAGTAGGAAGTAGATACTCCTGCAGCTAGCATATATCAGGTGGCTGGGACAGGTGCAGCAGCGTGCAGAGAAGTATGGAATAGAAACTGCATAGACTATGCAGGGCTGTGAGTCCCATAAGTTGTATATGGTCTTCTGATCCTATGTATGTAGTGGGGCACTAAAAGTCCACTGCTGACTTTAGAAAGAAACACACACACGAGTGGAGAAAAATCAAACAAGCCTCATAGTATTGTCCATAGCCACATAGTAATCTGCATTTTAGAGATGACAGCGCCCCCTTAAGTAGTATTGTTTTCCCTGTGAATGGGACTGAGCTCTGCCTAGGCCATTTGACTGATGAACGTGATGTAACTGGCCTAACAAGAGGCCTGTGCTCAAGGAGCATCAGGGCCTCTTTATTCAGCTGATTGGTGAGGGTGCCGGGAGTTGTAACCCCACTGATTTAATGACCTATCCTGAGAATAGTCCATCGATATCAAAATCCTAGAAAGCCCCTCTTAATCTTGGCATAACCCCTTTAAGCTCTGGAATAATGGTTTTGAATGAAACAGGGTTTTTATGTCTTGATACCGAAGTCCCTAAAAAAAATTATAAGTATTACAGTAATACAAATGCTGTAAAATAATTATATAAATATAAAAAAATAAAATAATGATAATAATGTGACCTCAACATACACAATTGTATCCTATAATATCGCTGTAACATGTCTGTGCTTTTGCTTTATTATTGTCGCTTCCACATTTATGTTTGCAAGAGTCACTTTAAATACCAGGACCATTTTTGTTGTGTTCTTTTCTTGCAGTTGTTGTGGTGAAATAGCAGCAGCTTAGTGTGTTTCAGTAAATTACCGCTCAAATTGCCCATTGCAAAAATTATATAAAACACCAATAAATTCCAACTTTACTTTATGACTGTATCACCAAGCTAGCTATAATTGAGTACACAATCTAACCTTACACCCATCTGCTAACCTATTTCACCAGATATGTGTGTATATGTGTAAGTGTGCCAAATATCTTGAGGATGCTGAGGTGTTATAATTTTACTGCAAGACTTCACAGTACTACTTCTTTTATTAAGGATGATGCCCACCTTTGAATCTATTTTTTTTTGTTCAGAATTATATATTGATGTCACATAAAAGTTCATATGAGTTTATTTCATATGAAACTCCCTTTTGCAAATGTAAATAGTCAAAGTCTCTGCTTCCCTTCATAAAGTAATAGAGTTAAAGAGGACCTGTCACCAAAAAATGCAATGCAATCTGAAAGTAAGATGTTGTAGAGCATAAGAAACCGAACAGATTGAAATATAGTTTTGTGGGAAAAGATTCAGTAAAAACTGTAATTTATACATTTATATCTCTGCTTTATCCACTTCCTGTAAAGAGATATCGGTACAGGAGGGAGGGGCTATCAGTGATTGATAGCATTGTGTCTATAAGTGTGCATAGAGAGCCAGCTGTCAGTCTATGATAACCCCTCCTCCTGTACGATAGCATTTCACATGGATACCGACGTAAATGTAAAAATTTTTACTTAATCTTTTCCCACGAAAATATATATATCAATCCACTGAGCTCCACCTGCTCTATAACATGGTGCTGTCAGATTGCATTGCATTTTTTGATGACCAGTCTTCTTTAAAGGGGTTATTCCACAAAAAGTATTTAGCACCTATCCACAGGGTAGGTGATAAATGTTAGACTGCAGGGGTCTGACCACTGGGATGCCCAGCAAACCCAAGAATGAGTGTCTGAATCCCCACTCTAAATGGGGTAGTAGAGCACATGTTGGTCCACCACTCCATTTACTTCTTTGTCACTTACGAAGTGCTGTCTATGTCAGTCCCATAGAAATGAATGGAGATTGACATGTGCACTGTCTCTCTATTCAGAGAGGGCATTAGGGATTGATGGGGTCCTAGCGGTCAAACCAATCAGAAATTTGATATTTATTACCTATCTTGTGGATAAATGATAAATACTTTGAGCGTGAAAAAAATTCAATGCTAAAACCGCACATGACTTATGTAACATATGTCAGTTCCATAGAGAATGGATAGGCAGCAGCAGTCATGTGCAACCTGCCACTCCATTTATTAAGAGGAATGGAGCCATCCTCCTCCCTTACGTACATGATCAGTGGAGCTATCCTTCTCCATTATGTACATAATCACATGGAGCCAGGGCCGTAGCTAAAGGCTCATGGGCCCTGGTGCAAGAGTTCAGCTTGGGCCCCCCCCCTCCCTCAGCGCTGGTGCACCTAGCTTTTCTGCTGGCCAAGTCAAAAATTGAACCCTCCCCCCCCCCCCGTGCCAAATTCTCACCCTAACCCTTTCCCACCTAATATTACATATATCACTACAGAACATACAGGGTAAGGATACATTCACACGACAGTTGTTTTTGCGGCCTCCGATCCGCATATTTTGCGGCTCAGATGCGGACCCATTCACTTCAATGGGTCAGCAAAAAATGGGGACAGCACACTGTGTGTTATCTGCATCCGTATGTCCGTTCCGTAGCCCCGCAAAAAAAAATGAACATGTCCTATTTTTGTCTGTTTTGTGGACAAGGATAGGCATTGTTAGGCTTCATTCACACGTCCGCATTTTTTTTGCGGACTGTATGCGGAACCATTAATTTCAATGGGTCCGCAAAAAAAAGGAAGGTACTCCGTATGCATTCCGTTTCCGTATGTCCGTATTTCCGTTCCGCAAAAAGGATAGAACATGTCCTATTCTTATAAATAAAAATAAAATTTGTGATGAGCACACTCGACATCCAGTTCCTTCTAAACCTAGTTTATTATCCAAGTATAAATGTTAAAAATTGAAAATAATAAAAAATATACAAATATTCTGTATTACACCAGCGCTGGTAAATAATAACTGGTTAATGGACAGTATACAAACATTAATAAAAAATAAAAAAAATATAAAAAATATATAAGAAATAAGGAAAGGAGGTAAAAAGGTAATATCCTCAAATATGTCCAGAAATATGCCCAATTTTACTTATAAACAGTTTGTAAGTAAAATTGGACATATTTCTGGACATATTTGAGGATATTACCTTTTTACCTCCTTTCCTTATTTCTTATATTTTTTTTATATTTTTTTTTATTTTTTATTAATGTTTGTATACTGTCCATTAACCAGTTATTATTTACCAGCGCTGGTGTAATACAGAATATTTGTATATTTTTTATTATTTTCAATTTTTAACATTTTTTAACATTTATACTTGGATAATAAACTAGGTTTAGAAGGAACTGGATGTCGAGTGTGCTCATCACAAATTTTATTTATATGCATATTCTACTACATTGGTTAAGGGTATAACCAAAGTGATTTGTAGCACCCCAAATCCGCCATTTTCAGTTTGGTGAGCCACCAATATCTACTATTTATGTCCTATTCTTGTCCATTTTGCTGACAAGGATAGGCATTGTTACAATGGATCCGCAAAAAAAAAACGGATGCCATACGGAACATCATCCTTTTTTTTGCGGATCCGCAATTTGCAGACCTCAAAACACAACGTTCGTGTGAATGTAGCCTAATACAGCGCCCCATACCTCTTACATCCAGTGACGTCTCCTCTGATGTAGATGTTCTCTTTCCTCATCTTCTCCTTTCAGACCAGACCGCCATTTTTCAGCCATTTCTCATCTCTGCAGTTTGACAGAAAAATTCTTAGTTTATTACTTTTGCATCATCCTCCCATCTTCTGGACAAATCATCCTACCACCCCCAGTACTGTGCCAATAGTACCACACAGACAGTGCCCTTCAATAATTATTGGCACACAGTGTCCTAAAATAACTGCGCCCAGCAATAGTGTCCCTGACAGTAATAGTGTTAACTTAACGTCCCCCAGAAATAACTGTGCTATGCTGATAATAACTGTGCCAGGTGCCCCCCAAAGTCCCAACTAATAATTCTCTGCCAGAGTGCACTTGTTAGTAATAGAGCCCTAGTAATAGACCCCAGTAGTAATAATTCTCCTTATAATGTGTACAAAAATGCCCCTTTATGTGTGCCAGTGCAAAAAAAAACCCTTTTAATGCCCCCAGTTGAGCTAATGTCCCCATAGTGCTTCCATAATGTGCCAGTATAAAAAACCCCTATATAGTGCCCTCAGTAAATACCCCCATAGTGCTCCTCTCCCCCTTCCTCATAGTGCCACATAATGTACCAGTATAAAATGCCCCTACATAGTGCCCCAGTAGATGCCCTCAGTGTCCCCCATAATTTGCAAGTATAAAATACCCCATAGTGCCCCCCAATAATGTGCCAGTAAGAAGAGCCCCCATAGTGCCCCAATAATGTGCCACTAAGAAGTGCCCCAATAATGTGCCACTAAGAAGTGCCCCCATAGTGCCCCCCAATAATGTGCCAGTAAGAAGTGCCCCCATAGTGCCCCCCAGTAATGTGCCAGTAAGAAGTGCCCCAATAATGTGCCAGAAGTGCCCCCAAAATTTCCCCCCAATAATGTGCCAGTAAGAAGTGCTCCCCCACATTGATTCCCCCCCAAATCATGTGCCAGTAAAAAGTGTCCCACCCCCTCTGTTGGGCTTGTTTGACTAAGTGGCTTGTGAATAAGGCCCCATTCACACGACCGTGTGAATGGGGCCATATCTATCCGCAAAAATGCGGGAATAGATGCGGCCCCATTCACCTCTATGCCGGCTCTTTTGAAGCATGTCCTATACTTGTCCGTGCGCACAGACAAGTATAGGCATTTTCAATGGGGTCGCACGGCGTGTGTTCCGAGCGCTGCGGAACACCCGCCGGGCGGCCCACGTATATTTGCGGGTCCGCACTAATGCGGACCCGCAAATTTACGGTCGTGTGAATAGGGCCTTAAGTGGAGTTAAAAAAACGGAGTTTTGGTGCTGAGTGTGATTCTGTGGGCTGTTTGAGAGATTGCAAATAGTTGCATATAGTGTATAGTTTATTGCAAGGGTCTTTTTGTGTTGTTTGTATCTTGGTAGTGACATAATTTAAAACACTTTTTTTTTTTCCTTCTGCTGAGTACCTGGGTTAGGGGAGTGGTTTGTGCTCCCAGGTGCTAGAAATTGCAACCTAAGGCTCTTTGAGCTTGCTGGACTAAGTGGCTTGTGGATTAACCCCTTCACCCCCGGAGCTTTTTTCGGTTCTGCATTTTCGTTTTGCGCTCCCTGCCTTCAAACAGCCATAACTCTTTTATTTTTCTGTTCACATAGCTGTATGAGGGCTTGTTTTTTGCGGGACAAGTTGTACTTTCCAACGCCACCATTTAATATTGCATACGGTGTAGTGGGAAGCGGGAAAAAAATTCCAAACCGGGTGAAATTGCAAAGAAAACGCTATTCCGCTACAGTTCTACGGGTTTCTTATTTACAGCGTTCGATGTGCATTAAAACTGATCCGTTACTTTCATTCTACTGGTCAGTACGAATCCGGCAATACCTAATATGTATAGTTTTTCCTGCGTTTTCATAGTGATAAACTAATTAGAAAGTTGCCCTTTTTTTTTTTTTTTTTTCCTTGTCAAATCTTGACCCCTATAACTTTTTGGTATTTATGTGTACAGAGCTGTATGGGGGCTCATTTTTTGCGGGGCGATCTGTAGTTTTTATTGATACCATTCTGGGGTGTGTATGACTTTTTGATCACTTTTTATTTAATTTTTTTTAGAAAAAAAAAGCGACAAAAAACGGCAAATTGCCATTTGGACGCTTTTTTCCGCCACACAATTCGCCGTATTGGAATTTTTTTTTTTATATTTTAAAAGTACGGGCGTTTTCGGTCACGGTGATACCCATGATGTCTATATTTATTGTTATTTAGGTATTTATTTTTTACTTATACGGAAAGGGGGGTGATTTGAACTTTTACATCTTTTTTATTTTTTATATATTTTTTAACATTTTTTTAAAATTTTTTTTGTACTATTAGAAAGCTCAAATATGGGCTTATATATTGTGGCTTTTTTTTTTTTTCTTAATGAGCAATTCTGGGTTTTATAGACTGAGAAAGCCATGAATTGCTCATTTCTTATCCTGGCCTGCCATCTAGTGGCCAGAATAAGAATTGCAGTTTGAAAACTGTAATCCTCACCAGCGAGGATTACAGTTTTCATATGGTGTACAGACACCCCGATTGGCCACACGGGGTGTCTGTACACCACCCGGAAGCGAACGCTTCCGGGTTTAGACGCAACTAGATGCCGTGATCACGTGTGATCACGGCATCTAGTCAACCCGGAAGACGCCGCCGATGGAGTAGGTAGCGGCAAGTCTCTGCTGTTAGAAACAGCAGAGACTTGCCGGCCATGACGCCCGCCGCACCCGCGAGCGGGCGCCATGTGCCCGCATCGCCCCAGCGCCGTACATGTACGGCGCTGGGGGTGAAGGGGTTAAGTGGAGTTAAAAAAACTGAGTTTAAGACAAGGAGCTAAAGACAAGGCACAAAGAGCCTGTAAGTAATCTACTTTTTTTTTCTCTTTTCCATCTTCATTGTTTGTTTTTGCAACTGGGATAATGGCTAGCAACATTGGAGATGTCTTTCAGTGCACAATCTGCCATATGTATGCACTACTGGAGCAGGTGTTCCAGGGTGAATACCACTGTGAAAGATGTGAGCATGTTGCCCATCTGGAAGCTCGTGTTAGAGATCTAGAAGAGCAAAATGCAACACTGAGGGCGATTGACAATCTTGAGAGGAGCATGCTGCTCACTGAGCAAGCAGTTTGTGGGGTAGATATGGAAGTTGGAGATCAGTTGGTGGATGATCAGGAACAGGCAAGTAGCTGGGTTAATGTAGTTAGAGGGAGTAGAAAGGGATCCAAGAAGAGGAAGGCCAATCCTGTTTCTGTGCTTCCAAGCAAAATTGCCAAGTTGGGTAATGATGCAAGGGTGTCAGTTTCAGAAATGGCAGCCCTAGCGGATACTGTTGTCCCTAACAGCCGGGAGAACAGCCCAGCTAGTAGTCGGGGGGATGGTAGTGCAGGTAGGCCTAGACAGTTAGTGGTTATAGGGGAGTCGCCAAGACCGCCTCAACCGAATGGTTTGCTGTCTCCCAGGTGCCAGGGTTTGGCATGTGGTGGAATGGGTGGATAAATTACTGGGAGGGGCTGGGGATGACCCAGCTGTCGTGGTCCATGTTGGTACCAATGACAAAAAAAATGATAGGTGGAAGATCCTTAAGGATAATTTTAAAGAACTAGGCTCCAAACTGAAGGGAAAGACCTCCAAGGTAGTGTTCTCTAGAATACTACCTGTGCCATGTGCTATACAGGGCCATCAGCGGGAGCTTAGGGAGTTAAATGCATGGCTTAAGTCTTGGTGTAGAGCAGAAGGGTTTAGGTTCCTAGACAACTGGGCTGACTTTTCACTGGGGTACAAACTGTTTTCCGCAGATAATTTGCACCTCAATGGAAGGGGAGCTGATGTGTTGGGGGAGAGAATTCTGGCTGGGGTGGAAATGCATTTAAATTAGGGACGAGGGGGGAGGATGTGGCTATAAATATGGAGGTAGACAGGTTAGAGAGGGGTCAAAATATATTGGTGGGAGGAACGGATGGTGGGGGGAGCATTAGAAAAGTGGATAAGGAGATCTATCAGTCGCAAACCAAATCTGAAGGAGGAAAAAATTATCGTAAAAAATACATTTCCTAAAAGTGTAAAATTGGATGACAATTTAAAATGTATGTTCACAAATGCCAGAAGTCTAGCAAGCAAAATGGGAGAGCTTGAGGCCTTGGTACTGGAGAAACATATTGATGTAGTTGGTGTTGCTGAGACATGGCTGGACTCTTCTGACGATTAGGCTGTAAATCTTCAGGGTTTTACACTGGTGGTGTCTGTATGCCAGGAGTGATATGAAAGTAAGTGTGAAAGAAACAATTGTGGATGAAGGTTGTAAGGATGCTGAAACCTTGTGGGTGGAAATTCAGAGGGAAAAAAAAATGAAAAAATAATTCTTGGTGTGATCTATAGACCCCCCCAATATCACTGATGAGATAGAAGATCAACTGTATGTGCAAATGGAGCGGGTGGCGCAGGCCGGCACAGTAGTGATAATTGGAGATTTTAACTATCCAAACATAGATTGGGAACATGGTTCTGCCTCTGCTACAAAACCGAGAAAATTCCTCAGCGTCTTGCAGGATAATTTTATGGGCCAGTTTGTAGAAGATCCTACTAGAAGTGATGCTCTTCTGGATCTCGTAATTTCTAACAATGCAGAACTTGTGAGAAATGTCACTGTCCATGAAAACCTTGGTAACAGTGATCACAATATAATTATTTTCCAACTTAACTGTAAAAAACAAACTCAGGTCGGTAGGGCAAAAACACTTAATTTTAAAAAGG
The DNA here is from genome assembly GCA_900303285.1 of Rhinella marina. NCBI lineage: Eukaryota > Metazoa > Chordata > Amphibia > Anura > Bufonidae > Rhinella > Rhinella marina. Next base: position 117,010 of record ONZH01014649.1, read on the forward strand.
CAAATTTCCCAGGGTTGAGCGCTGCACTTCAGGACATAGACTGGGAGCAACTATTGTCACATAATTACACTAATGCTAAATGGGAGTGCTTTAAATCTACTTTGGATAAGTATATTGTTAAATACGTTCCTAGAAGTAACAAGTACAAGCGAATAAAATTAAACCTCACATGGCTTACAAAATGCAATAAATGACAAAAAGTGTAAAAAGTTCAATAAATGACAAAAAGAGGGCCTTTAAGAAATACAAATCGCATGGGACAGCTGTAGGCTTCAAAAAGTATAAAGAGCTAAATAAATTATGTAAGGGGGTAATAAAATCAGAGAAAATACAGAATGAAATACAGGTGGCCAAAAAAAGTAAGAACAACCCCAAAACATTCTTCAAATACATAAATGCAAAAAAACCAAGGTCAGAACATGTAGGGTCCCTAAATGATGGTAATGGGGTGTTGGTCACTGGGGATATAGAGAAGGCAGAGCTCCTAAATGGTTTTTTTAGCTCTGTATATACAAAAGAAGAGAGAACATCTCATGAGGGTGGTACCACTGGTATAAATACCTCAAATAACATACTTACCTGGCTGACTGTAGATATGGTCTTTAATATGCTAAAAAAATTAAAGGTGAACAAGGCCCCGGGTCCAGATGGATTACACCCTAGAGTTCTAAAGGAGCTCAGTTCAGTTATTGCTTTGCCTCTGTTCATAATATTTTCAGATTCTTTAACCCCTTGGCGACATTGGACGTACCGGTACGTCCTGGGCACGAGGTAGTTCGTGCTACAGGGCGTACCGGTACGTCCTGCATGTAAACCCCCCCTGCTCAGTGCAGGGGGGGTTACATGCTGTAATGGGGGCTGTTAAAGACAGCCAGCCACCCATAGTGAAGGCCTCGGGGGGTGCCGATAATGGCGATCGCTGTGAATGGCTGGTCTGTTCAGACTAGCCAATCACAGGATACGGGGGCTGGCTGTAAGGATCTGATCCCCCGCAGTCCGAGACTGCGGGGGATCAGATCCAGCTAAACGTATGTAAAATTTTCCCCCGGGTGCCCCCGATCCCCCCCACCCTCCTTTCTCATATTATGCTTTTTAATTAGCCCCCCCCCTCCCCCCATTTTCAGGATGGCCGAGCGGTTAAAGCAGAGTGTCAGCATACAGCTGACACTCTGCTTCAAATGGCCGGCATCGCTGCTGGCAGCGATGTCGGCCGTTTAACCCCTTCCATGCCACGGTCCATAAGGACCACGGCATGGAAGGGTTAACAGGGAGGGCGCTCCCTCCCTCTCCCATCGGGCGCTGCAGCAGCGCTCCGATGGTGGGGCCAGTGAGAGGGAGAGAGCTCCCTCCCTCCCATCTGGACGCTGCTCTGCTGTGGCAGCGTCTCGATGGTTACCATGGCAACCTGACGCTTTCGTCCGGCTTGCCATGGTAGAGGTAAGCCTGTTCAAGCTCCTGCTAAAGGCAGGAGCTTGATCAGTCTTACAATCAGAAAATACACTGCAGTACACTATACAGTGTACTGCAGTGCATTATATAGACATCAGATCCACTGGATCTTCAAGAACCAAGTGGGTCTGAGTCAAAAAAGTGTAAAAAAAAAAAAAGTGTTAAAAAAAAATAAAAAAGTTAAAAAAAAAGTAAAAAAAAATCCCTTTTTTCCTCCCATTTTAATTGATTAAAAATAAAGAAAACACAATACATAAACATGTTAGGTATCGCTACGTCCGTAACAACCCGCTCTATAAAAATATCACATGAGATAGCCCCCCAGGCGAATGCTGTAAAAATTTTTTTACAAAAACTATGTCAAAATAGCCATTTTTTTTCCCTCTTCCCTCACAAAAAGTGTAATAGCAGGCGATCAAAAAGTCGTATTTACCCCAAAATGGTATCAATCAAACCGCCATCTTGTCCCGCAAAAACGGTACCCTAACTGAGACAATCGCCTGAAAACTGAAAAAAATATGGCTCTCTGAAAATGGCAACACAAAAAAAAGATTTTATTCTGTTCAAAAATGCATCTAATGTGTAAAACTTTCCAACAATAAAAAAGTTGGACATATTGGGTATTGCTGCATCCGTAACAACCTGCTCTATAAAAATATTAGATGAGATGGCCCCCCAGGCGAATGCTGTAAAAAAATTTTTTTAAAAACTATGCCAAAATAGCCATTTTTTTCCCTCTTCCCCCACAAAAAGTGTAATAGCAGGCGATCAAAAAGGCGTATTTACCCCAAAATGGTATCAATCAAACCGCCATCTTGTCCCGCAAAAACGGTACCCTACCTGAGACAATCGCCTGAAAACTGAAAAAAATATGGCTCTCTGAAAATGGCAACACAAAAAAAAGATTTTATTCTGTTCAAAAATGCATTTAATGTGTAAAACTTTCCAACAATAAAAAAGTTGGACATATTGGGTATCGTCGTGTCCGTAGCAACCTGCTCTATAAAAATATCACATGACTTGCCCCCTCAGGTGAATGCTGTAAAAAAAATGCAAAAAAAAACTATGCCAAAACAGCTATTTTTTTCATCTTGTCTCAAAAAAAGAGTAATACCAAGCGATCAAAAAGTCTAATGCACCCCAAAATGGTACCAATGAAAACCTCACCTCATTCTGCAAAAAATGAGCCCCCACATAAGACAATAGCTCAAAAAAATAAAAATCAATGGCTCCCGCAAACCATTCCATCAAAATCTGTGTTGTAAAATCCATATGGCGCTCCTTCTGTTTTGAGTCCTGCCATGTGCCTCCACATCAGTTTACCACAACATATGGGGTGTTGCCGTATTCAGGAGAAAATGGGTAACAAATTATGGGGTGCTTTTCTCCTGTTACCCCTTATGCAAATAAAAAAAATTGGGGCTAAAGCAACATTTTATTGGAAGAAACAAAACTTTTCATTTTCACAGCCAAGTGTTTCCAAATTCCGTAAAATGCTTAGGGGGTCAAAGTGGCCAGTACCCCCCTTAATATATTCGTTGAAGGGTGTAGTTTCCAAAATGGGGTCACTTTATGAGGGTTTCCACTGTAGGGGTACATCAGGGTATCTCAATTTCAAAATGGTGCCTAAAAACTATTGCCTCCAAAATTTGCCTCCAAAATCCCTATGGCGCTCCTTTCCTTCTGACCGCTGCCACAAACCCATAGAGACGTTTACCACCACATATGGGGTATTTCTGTAAACTGCAGAATCAGAGGAATGTATATTGAGGTTTAGTTTGCTGTTAACCCTTGCTGTGTTGCAAGAAAAAAATTATTAACATGAATAATCTACGAAAAAAGTGAAATTTAGAAATTTCACCTCCATTTTCCTTTAATTCTTGTGGAACATTTTTAAAAAGGGTGCTAGGTCTTCACCAGGAAATTATAGACCAGTAAGCTTAACATCCATAGTGGGAAAAATGTTTGAGGGCTTTCTACAGGACTACATACAGGATTATGTAACTGCCAATAATATAATAAGTGATGGCCAACATGGTTTTACTAAGAACAGAAGCTGTCAAACTAACCTGATTTGTTTTTATGAGGAAGTGAGTAGAAGCCTGGACAGAAGAAAGGCTGTTGATATTGTGTTTTTGGACTTTGCAAAGGCGCTTGATACTGTCCCTCATGGACGGCTAATGGGTAAATTGAGGTCTATTGGTTTAGAAAATATAATTTGTAATTGGATTGAAAATTGGCTTCATGATCGTATCCAGAGAGTTGTGGTCAATGATTCCTACTCTGAATGGTCCCCGGTTATAAGTGGTGTACCCCAAGGTTCTGTGCTGGGTCCTCTATTATTTAACTTATTCATTAATGACATCGAGGATGGAATTAATAGTGCTGTTTCTATTTTTGCAGATGACACCAAACTTTGTAATACAGTCCAGTCTATGGAAGAGGTTAATAAGTTACAAGCTGACTTGGACAAACTTAATGTTTGGGCCTCCACTTGGCAAGTGAGGGTCAATATAGATAAATGTAAAGTTATGCACCTGGGGGCGAATAATCTGCATGCAGCATATGTCTTAGAGTAAAACTGGGAGAGTCACTTGTTGAGAATGATCTGGGTGTATTAGTAGATCATAGACTAAATAACAGCATGCAATGCCAGTCAGCTGCCTCTAAGGCCAACAGAATTTTGTCTTGTATTAAAAGTGGTATGGACTCGTGGGACAGGGATGTAATATTGCCACGATACAAAGCATTGGTACGGCCTCAACTGGAATATGCAGTTCAGTTCTGGGCACCAGTCCATAAAAAGGATGCCCTGGAGTTGGAAAAAGTACAGAGGAGAGCCACTAAACTCATAAAGGGCCTGGCAGATCTTAGTTATGAGCAAAGATTAAATGAACTGAATTTGTTTAGCCTTGAAAAAAGATGTCTAAGGGGGGACATGATTAACCTGTACAAATATATAAACGGACCATACAAAAAATATCAAGGGAAGCTATTCTGTGTTAAACCCCCTCAAAAAACAAGGGGCCACTCCCTACGACTGGAGAAAAAAAGATTCAGTCATAAGAGGCGACAAGCATTCTTTACAGTAAGGTCTTTGAATCTCTGGAATAGCCTGTCACAGGAGCTGGTCACAGCAAATACAGTAGATGGTTTCAAAAAGGGTGTAGATGACTTTTTAATTCAAAATAAAATTGAGGCTTATGACAATGTATATAAATCTTGTTCTACTCACCCTTTCCCTTGGCCCAACCCCTTTTTAAAAGGAAGATGGACCTTGATCCAGGGATCGATATAGCGGGATTACAGGTTGGACTTGATGAACGTTTGTCTTTTTCCAACCTTAACAAGTGTGTAACTATGTAGCTATATGTAACCCCCATAGATGCCCCCCAAATCATGTGCCAGTAAGAAATGCCCCCAGCGCCCCTATAGAGCTCTGGTCCGTAATTGCACCATACAAAAAAAAAAAAACACTTATACTTACCTCCATGCAGCTATCAGCGATGCGATGCAGGCCTCTTCCGGCCTGTGTCCCACGCTGTATGGCCCAGGCGGTGCGATGATGTCATTGCGCCTCCTGCGCCGGCCCCAAGGCCCCATCTGTATCGCTGTCCTGAAGACGGCGATACAGATGACTATGGAGATGAGCGCTTCCACAATGGAAGCGCTCATCTCCCTCTGCCCCGCCGCCGCTGTTGCCCCCCCAACTGTGACCAGGGCCGCGCCTCGCCTAATTGGCGGTGCGGTCCTGCAAGTGGCAAGGGGGGGCCCCTGGGCAACCATGGCTTAGGGGCCCGATCGCAACTGCGACTGCTGCGACCCCTATAGCTACGCCACTGCATGGAGCCATCCTCCTCCATTATGTACATGATCACATGGAGCTATCCTCCTCCATTATAGACATAATCACATGGAGCCATCCTCCTCCATTATGTACATAATCACATGGAGCCATCCTCCTCCATTATGTACATAATCGCATGGAGCCATCCTCCTCCATTATGTATTTAATCACATGGAGCCATCCTTCTCCATTATGTATATAATCACATGGAGCCGCCCTCCACCATTATGTACATGATCACGTGGAGCGTCCTCCTCCATTATGTACATGATCACATGGAGCCATCCTCCTCCATTATGTACCTAATCACATGGAGCCATCCTCCTCCATTATGTACATAATCACATGGAGCCATCCTCCATTATGTACATAATGACATGGAGCTGTCCTCCTCCATTATGTACATGATGACATGGAGCCATCCTCCTCCATTATGTACATAATCACATGGAGCTATCCTCCTCCATTATGTACATGATCACGTGGAGCCATCCTCCTCCATTATGTACATGATGACATGGAGCCATCCTCCTCCGTTATGTACATCATCACATAGAGCTATCTTCTTTCATTATGTACATGATCACATGGAGCCATCCTCCTCCATTATGTACATAATCACATGGAGCCATCCTCCTCCATAATGCAGAGGTGTAGCTAGGCTTTCCAGCACCTGGGGCAAGGATTTAGCATTGTGCCCCCACATACTTGCCACCCAAGTTTACATTAACAGGGTAAACTTCAATTTTGTTTACACTAAGCCACACCTCTAACTCCACCCAGTGCATAACTATACTCACCCAGACCCACTCACCTGATGAAATTTATCATAGGGTACACAGTGGCACCAATACACTGTGCAATAAATGAAAGAACCAACTGGTCCTACCGCATCCAGGGTTTCTCTGATGTGTCAGCGGTGATGATAAAGCAAAAAGAATAACCACATATGTGAGGAATGGTATCTGCCCTGTGAAATCCCCAGCAGAGGACACTGTGCTGGCCCTGTAAGACCGAGCCATCACAATGTGTAACAGGGTAATCTAGGGCATTTCCTCTTAGTGCTACCACACAGTACTAATGCCACTTTGTGCCTCCTTCACAGTAGTTATGCCCACATTGTTCCCCTCACAGTAGTTATGCCCACACTGTGCCCCTTACAGTAGTTATACCCACATTGTGCTCCTCACAGTAGTCATGCCCACACTGTGCCCCTCACAGTAGTTATGTCCTTCAAAGATGGCAGTAATGCTCATCTTTGG